>CAUYLG010077698.1:0-133455 GCA_963573385.1 Cacajao melanocephalus
CATATTTGTTGGAGACTTTGCTCATTCCTTTTTACTCTTTCTTCTCGAATCTTCTCGTTTCATTTCATTAAGTTGATCTTCGACCTCTGATATCCTTTCTTCTGCTTGATCAATTCGACTGTTAAAACCTGTGCATACTTCGCGAAGTTCTCGTATTGTGTTCTTCAGTTCCATTAATTCACTTATATTCCTCTCTAAATTCTTGTGAGCATTTCGTCAAACCTTTTTTCAAGGTTCTTAGTTTCTTTACATTGGGCTAGAACATGTTCTTTTAGCTCAGAAAAGTTTCTTATTATCCACCTTCTAAAGCCAAATTCTGTTAATGGATCGCACTCGTTCTCCATCAGGGCTTGTTCCCTTGTTGATGAGGAACTATGATCCCCTGCAGAAGGAGAGGCACTCTGATTTTGAGTATTCTCAGCCTTTTTACGCTGGTTTCTTTCCATCATTGTGAGTTTATCCACCTGTTGTTTGTAATTGCCAACTTTCAAATTAGGTCTCTGAGTGGACGTCCAACTTGTCGATTCCCAGTGCCGAAATCTGAGCAACCCACTGTGCTGACTAAAACAGTGGCATTAAGATTCGTGGTGCTTTTCTGCCCGGGAATCTCCGGTCTGGCTTTCCTCTTGAATCCCTTTTTCAATCAGGTAACTAGGCAAGTCTGCCTTCCTGGAGCTCCAAACCTCAACCAAAAGGGGACTCAGTCCCGTTTACTCTACACTGAGAACCGCTGCGCCGGGGCACCGGCAAAACCACCACGCCGGCCACAAGAGTCGCACTGGCAACCCCTGGGGCTCCTCCGCTGGGAATCTCCTGGTCCGTGGGCAACAAAAATTCATCTGTAAGTGTGGCGTCCTCTCGTTCTGTGCGCTTTCTCTGGGAGCTACAATCCTGAGCAGCTAGTAGTCAGCCATCTTGGATCTCTGTCGTCTTTTTTTTTTTTAATACTCTTTTAATTTTAGAATACTATTAGATTTACAGAATTACTGCAAAAATAGGACACAGAGTTTCTATATATGCCACACTCACTTTACCTATTACTAACATCTTCCATTAGTATGGAAGACTTAGGACAGTTGTGATATATTGTTATTAATTAATGTCCACACTTTATTTAGATTTTCCCCATTTTTCCTATTGACTTTTTTCTGGATTAGGATCCCCATCTAGAGTGCCACATTATAGTTTTAATGGCCACATGATGTATTTCATTATCGTGTTTTCTTTTTTTTCTTTTCTTGAGACGGAGACTCACTGTCACCCAGGCTGGAGTGCAATGGCGCAATCTTGGCTCACTGCAACCTCTGCCTCCTGGGTTCAAGTGATTCTTCTGCCTCAGCCCCCTGAATAGCTGAGATTACAGGTGCCACCACACCTGGCTGATTTTTGTATTTTTAGTAGAGACGTGGTTTCACCATGTTGGTCAGGCTGGTCTCGAACTCCTGTGTGATCCACCCACCTCGGCCTCCCAAAGTGCTGGGATTACAGGCATGGTCCACTGTGCCCGGCCTGTTGTCATGTTTTCTTAGGCTCCTCTTGGTTGTGACAATTTCTCATACTTTCCTTGCTTTTGATGACCTTGACAGTTTTGAGGATGACTGGTTACGTATTTGTAGACTGTCCCTCTGTTGGGATTTTTGTGGTGTCCTTCTCATGATTAGATTGTGGTTTTAGGTTTTGGAGCGAAAGACCATAGAGGTAAAGTGCCATTTCGCATCATATCAACGGCACATGCTGTCAACATGACTCATTGCTGTTGATGTCGACCTTGAGCGCTTGGCTGAGGGAGTGCAGGTCTCTCCATTGTGCAGTTAAAGTTACAGTTTCCTCCCTTTCCATTGCATTCTTTGGAAGGAAGTCACTGTGTGCAGCCCACACTTAAGGGGTGGGGGGATTACGCTCCACAAGGGGTAGGGTGTTAACGTTCCATCTCCTGGAGGCCAGAGACCCTGCTCCCTTTAGCTGTTCTGCTCCACTGTTACTATAATTTCTTACTCAAACACTTACCTTTGGGTAAAGGCTTTGAAGGAGAAACTAGGGAGCTATAAGGGGGGAACTCGACCTGGCCTTGGGGGTCAGGGAAGGTTTCCCTAGGGAAGTGACCTGAAAATGAGGAGGGTTGGCTTCAGTTCCCAGAGGGGAAGCTGCTAGCATGTTAGGTGTGAACTATTCATTTCTCATCCTTGGCCCCTGCGGATTAAATGCCACTGGCCACACCAAATGCCAGTGTGCCATTAAAAATAATAGCTCTCTTGTACTTTTTTCTTTTTTTTTTTTTTTAAGAGACAGAGTCTTCTTGCTTTGTTGCCCAGGCTCTGGAGTGCAGCGTGTGACCTTAGCTCACTGCAGCCTCAACCACCTGGGCTCAGGTGATCCTCCCACCTCAGCCACCTGAGTAGCTGGGTCTACAGGCACACACCACCAGGCCAAGCTATTTTTTTTTTTTTTTTGAGATGGAGTCTTGCTCTGTCGCCCAGGTTGGAGTGCACTGGTGCCATCTCAGCTCACTGAGACCTCTGTGTCTGGGTTCAAGCAATTCTCCTGACTCAGCCTCCTGAATAGCTGGGATTACAGGTGCCTGCCACCTTGCCTGGCTAATTTTTGTATTTTTTCATAGTAATGGGGTTTTGCCATGTTGCCCAGGCTGGTCTTGAACTCCTGACCTCAGGTGATCTGCCTGCCTCAGCCACCCAAAATGTTGGGATTACAGGCATGAGCCATCACTCTTGGCCCTGGCTAGTTTTTTTAATTTTTGAAGAGACAAGATCTCACTATGTTGCCCAGGCTGGTGTCAAACCCTTGGCCTCAAGTGATCCTCCCACCTTAGCCTCCCGAAGAGTTGGATTTATAGGCAGGAGCCACCGTGTCCAGACAGCTCTTTTGTATCTTAAAAAGCATCCTAGAGGGGGCAGTACTACCCCAGTTGAGCTGGGTATGGAGGCCACATGAATTCAGGGTGTTCTTAGGAGAAGGAGCTCAGGACTGGCTCAGAGCTGCTGCTAGGTACGGCGGGGCTGAGCCCTGGCCAGAGCCACCCCAGCCCTCCTGGCCAAGCAACTTTCAGCAGAAAATCATTAAGTAGCTGCTTCCTTGCCTCTCAGAGGTGTCCCACCCCCCCTCACTCATCCTGTCTGTGGAAGTATATTGTTGGTCACAAAGATTGTCTGTGTGGGGACAGGGCAGGGGGAGGAGAGAGGACCCTTCTTGGGATGCAGGGAGAGAGGAGGGAAGTATGTCTGCTGGCTTACCTGAATGTCTTTCTTTAGCCTTGTTGCCCTAGAATGTTATCCTGGCTGCTCTGGCAGTTGGGGTGAGGATGGAAAAGGAAGAGCGTTGACAGGGAGGTTGCTAGGATTAAGATGATGGCAGGTCCACATGCTCCTAGCTATCACCTTCTTCCTTCCCACTTGGCTTGTCCCAGCCCCTGCCTGGTGTCTGCTGATAGGCTGATGTTCCCCAGAGCATGGGGCAGTGTAGAGTATGTGCATTCAAGTACGGATGTCCAGGTGCCCCTGAGAGGGAGGAGAGGAAGCATTCTTACCTCAACAGGTTAGAATGAGGCTGCAAGGATATTCCAGCTGATTCATCTCATTTGTTGGTGCCTGTTCTGAGCCAGGCATGGTGCTGGGTATCGAGAATTGAGAGGTGAGTACTGGGCATGGTCTCTGCCCTGACATATTCATGGTCTCGCCTTGTCCAATTCAATCAGTCTGTATTGGCAGTAGGGTCTGCCCTTCTTCCTCCTCCTCCTCCATGTCTGCTTTCTTTGTTCTTTTTTGAGACGGAGTCTCACTCTGTCGCTCAGTCTGGAGTGCAGTGGTGCAGTCTTGGCTCACTGCAACTTCCACCTCCCGGGTTAAAGCAATTCTCCTGCCTCAGCCTCCTGAGTAGCTGGGACTGCAGATGTACACCACCACACCCAGCTAATTTTTGTATTTTTAGTAGAGACAGGGTTTCACCATGTTGGCCAGGCTGGTCTCGAACTCCTGACTTCAAGTGATCTGCCCGCCTCAGCCTCCCAAAGTACTGGGATTATAGGCGTGAGCCACTGTGCCTAGGCCACTTCTGCTTTCTTTTCCTTTTCTTGCCCTGCTTTTCCAGCTAATGTTCCTTTAAACACATTCTTCCCGAGGGGAGAAGGTCTGGCAGCCTGTCTTTGGTGCCTGGTGGAAGGGCCGGTGGCCACTGATTCAAACATCAGAACCCACATGTATCATAGAGATTGTTTTGCCCTACCTGCTTTCTCATCTCAGGTCCCCTTGGCCCCAGAGTGGGAAAGTGACCTGCCCAAGGTCATACAGCTGGATTGGACTGGGCAGTAAGAAAATCCTTAGGCTCTGACCTTGCAGGGCAATGCTCTTAGGAGCTGCTGGAAGCTGACTCCAGAGGGACGGCTGAGGGGGACAAATGCTGGTACCAAAGGTGATGCAGGTGCTGGTCTGCTTGGAGTGTGATGCCTGAGGGGAACCACTGAAGGGCTTTAAGCAGAAGAGTGACAGGATCACTTAGATGTCCTAGCAGGCTCTTGGGGCAAGAGATGGGGAGGGGAGGAGAGGGGCCAGGCAGGAGTCCACCGCAGTCCTCCATGCAAGGAGAGAGGTGTGGCTTCTGCCAGAGTCGGTCAGGCAAGCACAGTGACTCGGGAGATACTTTAGAAGGTCGACTTGAAGCTTCACAGGAGGGTCCAAGAGAGGGAGCTGCTCCTGCCGTCTCTGAATCCTGACCCTGTGGCAGTGGTCCACATGCACCCGGGAGCTCTATGGAAGGTCAGGGTGTGCACACTTGGGACCTGTGCTCCTGCCACGGGTGTGAGGTTTTGGAGCCAGGAAGAGAGACAGGTGAGCAGGGCTGGGCAGGCCCCGAGCCGCTGGTTCCATCCCTACCCCTTGGGACACCATCAATTATTGTGTCCTCTGCCTGTCACAGGTAGCTCCCAGGAGGGCAGAGGCAGCACCTGCGGTGTGGTGTGCACCTGGCTTTTTCTCTGCCAGGGACCTGTAGCCCCACCGTGGCCAGGCTTTCTCAGGTGGCTCTCCTCCCCGTCGGTGCCAGTTCCCAGCCACACACACAAGCCATAAATCAGCTGGGACAGGCCAAGGTTGCTCTGGCTTTCCCAGAGTGGAGATCAAAGCCCCAGACCCCCACCCTGGGGCTCAGCACTTATTAAATTGTAAAACTGTCAAAAGTGGGACAAGCAAGAGGGACTGGATGGATGGCCTGTAGTAAAACAGAATGCGGAAGAGTGGCTGAGAACCAGGCAGCAGCTGGTAAAGGAGGAGAGGAGGAAACGCCTGCTTGTCTCTGCCCTGGGCCTGGGGACTTCTCACAGGACCAGGTCCCTCACGTTTGAGTAGCACATAAACAACCGCCCTCCTCTCCCATGACAGGATTCATGGCATACTCTACAGAGGAGACACTGAGTCTGAATCGCCACAGGACTGTGAAAGTCTGATCTTCCAAATCTTGTTCAGATTCTTCCTGGGCCTCTTCCTGGGGCCTCTCTGAATCTGCATTAGGGTGACATCCATTCTCCACTGTCAGCCTCAGGATACAGCCAGAACCTCTTTCTGCCTCTGAGCGCCCTGACCTCTCTTCCAGCTCCCAGGGACAAAGGCAGACCTTAGACTCAGTGGAGGGCCAGCCTTGTCTGGGTGGACAGACTTCATCACCCACCCTTCCACAAGTCCCACGCAGGAAACCCCGTCTTCTGAGGGCTGAGAGGGCTTAGCCAGTGCCTGAGAGGGCAGAAGGGCTTTTCCCTTTCTGAGGCAGGTGTTTGCAGATCTGTGGGGCTGAGGAGACCAGCCAGACATGCAGACCCTGATGTGGGCCCAGGGGATGTAGGCAGTGGTTGGGATAGGTCGTGAGGGACCCGAACGAAGGTTTCTGCCTCAGAGGGTAGCCCGTCAGGAAACTAGGGCTCTGCGTGCATGAGGGAGTCCTGCCTCCTTCACTGCACGATGTGAAGGAAGCTGTTTGAGGGATCTTGGGTTACCTCATCTGATCCCCCAAGTTGAGGTTGTGTTAAAGAAACCAAATACAGGGCCGGGCGCCGTGGCTCAAGCCTGTAATCCCAGCACTTTGGATGGCTTTGGCTTAGCTTTGGCTTAGCTTCACCTCCTTAGCACGAGGCTGAGGTGGGTGGATAACCTGAGGTCAGGAGTTTGAGACCAGGCTGGCCAACATGGCAAAACCCCGTCTCTACTAAATATACAAAAAAAATTAATCAGGTGTGGTGGGCACCTGTAATCCTAGCTACTTGGGAGGCTGAGGCAGGAGAATCTCTTGAACCCAGGAGGTGGAGGTTGCAGTGAGCTGAGATCGTGCCACTGCACTATAGCCTGGGCGACAGAGCGAGACTCTGTCTCAAAAAAAAAAAAAAAAAGAAAGAAAAGAAACCAAATACAGTTATGTGTGGCTTAACAACGGGGACGCATTCTGAGAATTGTGTTGTTAGGCGATTTTGTCAGCACAGAGTACACTTACACAAACCTGGATGGTGTAGCCTCCTGCACACCTAGGCTGTGTGGTGTGGCCTATTGCTCCTTGGCTACAAACCTATATAGCATTACCATGCTGGACACTGCAGGCAGTGGTAACGCAAGGGTAAGTATTTATGCATCTAACCATAGAAGGATAATGCAGTGCATTGCAGGATGGTATTATCATGGCTGTGACCTCAGTGGGTGATAGAAGTTTATAATCTTATGGGATCACTGTCTTATATGTGGTCTGTCATTGAACGAAATGTCATTGTACATCTCATTTCTGTATGAGAAGAGGCTGGATCGGCTTTGGAAGGGATAGCTCCCCAAGATTCAGGACTCGTTCTGAAAGTGGAAGTTTGCTGTCTGGTGCTAAGGTTCTCAATTCCTGAGGCATGAGGTGGTATTTTGGGGTGAAAGTGCTATTTCTGCAGGCAAGATTCTGGGTTGATCTTGAGGCTCCCGTTTGGGGGTATGGGTTCTAGGTTGAGGTGAGGGTTCCGTTCCTGGAGAGCAGGTTTCCATTTCAGGATCCAGGATTTGTGATTGCTTTTGAGTCTTGTGGCCAAGAGTCCATTTTGGAGCTCAGTATTCTAGGGTGGGGTTTAGGTTCCCTCCTCGGGCAGGGTTTGATGATCAGGGTGGAGGTCTTGTACCCTGGGAGGAAGGAAAGAGCTAGAACCTCCTTCCTCTTTTAGAGGAGACTTCCTGGGGCCATCAGCAGATGAAGGGGCCAGTAGAGCAACCTCTGAATTGCCACCTGGGAGGCCAGGCTCCGGCCCTGGCTGGGATGTAAGACTCTTTGTGGATAAGTCACTTCCAGGCTCTAGGTCTCTGCCTGCAAGCCTTGGCTAGACAGTGATGTTGACTCACAAATCACCATCCGTGCTCACTTGAGCTTCCCAAAATGACACTAATGGTGGGCTCCGTAGACACCCACGGCCATTGCTTGGTGAGTCAAATCCATGGTGACAGGACTCAGCCTGCCCTGGGCACTGCCAGCTTGGTCCAATTAGTGCCAATTGGATCTTAACATGTGCTGAGTGGCCCCTGGGGAGAGTGAACACATATCGAGTGGGACATGTTAAATCGGGGTCCCTGGGGCTTGGTGCGTGCTTCTGCGGGGTGGGAGATGGGCCGGG
The DNA here is from genome assembly GCA_963573385.1 of Cacajao melanocephalus. NCBI lineage: Eukaryota > Metazoa > Chordata > Mammalia > Primates > Pitheciidae > Cacajao > Cacajao melanocephalus. The sequence goes on from CAUYLG010077698.1 coordinate 7,628, forward strand.
TTGGGCCAACAGCCCCCCTCCTAGTGGGCCAACTCTTACCTAGGCCAGGCAGTGGGCGAAGACATGTGGCAGGCCAGGATCGCAAGGGGCCCTGCTGGCTCCCTTGTGCTCTGCTGAGTGGCTGGGACGCAGAGGCGCTGTCCTTCATTCCTGGCTGGGCTGATCCCTGCCTGAGAAACATCTGTGTCTATATAGGGCTGTCGTCCATGCCCCTCCTCTGTTTCTCTCTCTTCCTACCCCCAAGGTGGATCCTTCTCTTGGAGAGCCAAATGTGCTGGGAAAAAAATTTCCATTCCATTTGTCCTTGGCTTTGAGCTCTGGGGATCCCTCTTCCCTCCAGGTGTTGCTCAAGACCCCCTAGAAGTTTCTGAGGCAGGTGGTCTTGGCCTTATTTCCTGGATGTTTTCAGGCCCGACCCCGCCCCCGGCTGTTTCCCATGCCCACTGCCCTGGTCACAGCTTTCCCGGTGGGCCTTGAATGAGGGGCTCCTGACTCGGCCTCTTAGCCCCCATCCACCCTGCTGCAGGTGGACTCCCCGTCTCAGAGGTCCTCCTTTGTTTTACCAAAACAGGTGACAGGACAGGAGTGAGTGGGGGAGATGCTTTCCAGCTCTAGGGCACTCTCTTCTGTGTTCTGAAAGAACATCTCCTTTGGGATAGAGTCCTTTCCCTGCAGCCCAGGACACTCAGGCACTTGAGAAGAGGGGGAGTTTTCTCCACCAGCAAGTCTGTCCCAGGGACGTAGGGGTAGCTCTGTCTGGGTCTGCAGGGACCCCTAGGTCCCCTCTCTCGGCCTGGCCATGGAACCTGAGAGGCTGAGAGGCCTGGGGGTCCCACTGGGCTATGGAAACCCAACCCACATGCTGATGCTGGTCCAGCCCAGAGGCCTCTGGAATTCCCCAGCAGCATCTGGGGGAACCTGGGTTGCAAGGAGGGAAGAGGAAAGGCAGGTGGGATAGAATGTGCTGTGGCTGGGGCATAGGCTCTGGAATTGGACTTTGTCTTTGCTCCCTGGGCCTCACAGCTTAACTTCTCCATGCCCTAATTCCTTATTTGAGGTAATGCTTGACTAAATAAAAGCATAATAAATATTAGCTATGGTTGCCATCGTTGGGCTCATCCTTCAGGTCTTGGCTTAGCTTCGCCTACTCTAGGAAGCCTTCCCCGACCACCGGCTGGGTTAGATGGCTGCTGCTGTCCCCCTCTGGCTCCCCTGGGCTCCACCATCCTCGCACTGATCACACCAGCTGCCAGGCCTGTTTGCTTCTCTGTGTCGTTTACTGTCTCTTTTGCTTACTGCTGTATCACCACCAACAGTGCCTGTCGCACACAGTAGGCGCTCAACTATGTTTTGAAATGAAGGCAAGAATGGCCTGATTCTGGGGAATTCAAACGTTTCTTCGATGGGCTCTTCAGGGCTGCCATAGCCACATCTAGTTAGTTCTCTGTTGAAATAACATTTTCTGAATACCAGACTCTGGGGCCCAGACAAGAGCAAGATGGAACCATTGCTTCATTCATTCATTCATTCGTGGATGGCACAGATATTCTTTAGGTGCTCTTCAGATGTCAGGCCTTGTGCCAGGCTCTAGGGACAGACATAGTTCTGCTCTCATAGAACTTGTGCTGCTGATCACTGGGGCAGAGGGAGGTCAGAGGTAAGAGGAGAGAGTGGTCAGTTACGCTGAATGGAATCAGGGAGAACTTCCAGGAGGAGGGGTTTGCTTTGAAGAATGGTGGAGAAGGTTGGATGGACAGACAGAGGCTTTCTCTCGGGAGTGGGCAAGGGGCTGAGGGAGGAGATGGAGCCACCTGTGTGTGGCCATGAGGCAAGGCTGACCAGTGACAGTGTGGCCTGAGGCTGTGGGGCCAACTCGCAGGACTCAGACGCTGTGGGGACCACGGGTCCTGGCTCTTTCAGCCACAGATGGGTGACCTTGGGCTGGGCACTTCCCTGTTCCTCCCAGTGTTATTTTAGTCATTTCTAAGATGGGAGCTGTGGCTGGGTGAGGTGGCTCATGCCTGCAATCCCACACTTTGGGAGGCTTCGGCTGGAGGATTTCTTGAGCCCAGGAGTTTAAGACCAACCTGGGTGACATGCGGAAACCTCATCTCTACCAAACAAACAAGCAGAGAAAGGATGGGAGCTGTGGTGCTTGGTAGTCCCCCCAACGCCTGCAGGGTTGGGCTGGGCTTGAGGGTAGCTGTGTGCGGAGGGAGGCTTGTGTGGGAAAGCCAGAGGGCAGTCTTGCTTCTTGTCTGTTTTGTAAATAATTAAATTCTTATCTCAAGCTGGTTGTGTCCACACAGAGGGAGGCAGGAGCGGGGCTGGGAACCAGGTACTGTGTTGTCCAGGAAGTGGTTGGGTCCCTTCTCTCCCCTCTTCCCTCCTTCCTGGCCTCCCAGTCAAGGCAGGTGGTGGGGGCTTCTAGGGTCTTCTCATCGCTGGCTGCCTCACTCCTTCTCCCTGTCTCTTTCTCTCTCCCTCTACTTTTCCATTGTCTGGTTCCCTGTCACATTCCCACCTCTGCGACATAAAGGACCCCCTGCCCCTCTCCACCTATGCCCCCCCAGGCCACTATGGCGGCCATCACCCGGTGCCCACCCTGCTTTGTAGCTTGCTGAAGTCTCGCTCGATTCCCAGCGCCCTCCCTAGCAGCTCTCAGGTCTCCTGAGCCCCTTGGGAGGCCTCAGGGGAGCACCGACCTCTCCCTTGCCCCAGTGCTCCAGAGACAAGCAGGCACGTTTTCATTTCTAGTGCTCACTACTGGGAATGTGAAGGTCTGTTTAGTCTTGTCCAGCTAACATAAACCACCCGGAACTGGGCCGTGGCAGACAACTTTGCTGTAGTTCCCTTATTTGGAATGAAATTCATTGTTTTTCACTGGGAGGCACTGGGGGCTTTGGGGAGGCCCCAGTGGGCCTTGCCCCAGGGTGTGGCCTGAGTGGCCTCTCAAAGGGTCACCAAAGTGCTTGTGGCACAGAGGCTAGCCCTGGGATATCTCGGGCCCTGCCAGGTTCACAGACAGCCGCGAGCCACGCCTAGTGCCTCAGGGTTGGAGAGTGTCTGGGGCCATGTCCAACTCTGTCAGTTCACAGAGGAGAAAACAGGCCAGAGAGGACCAGGGACCTACCCAGACTCACAGGGCAAGTTGAAGCAGTTGGAGGTCTAGAACCCAGGCCCCTTGTCCCCTGGTTCTCAGACCTATACTGTGGGACCAGGGCACCTCTAGCCTAGGAACTGGTGAGGGTGGGGGCGGGAGCGCAGGGGCGCTGATGAATCTGGCTGGAGTGGGCTGCAGCTTGGGAATCCCCTAAGGCCTCTGGGGCAGCCTAGTGTGAGGCCTGGGTCAGGGAGGCCAGGGAAGGGCTGTGGGAGAGGAGGAAGGGGTGGTGAGAGGAGAGGGAGAAGTGGCCAGGCAGCTGGGAGAGGTGGGTCTGGCCCTGACCCCGCTGCTGTCAGTGTGATTTTGATCTTGGTCTCCCCCATCTGTCCCAGAGACTCAGTTTTTTTTTCCTTTTTCTTTTTGTACCACTCCCAGGAGGTCCCCTGGATGAACTGAGTCAGGGATTGTTTCTTACCTGCCATGAACTGCATCCCTGGGCTGGTTACTATCCTTCTCTGTGCCCGGGCTCCTCTTCCTTGTCAAACAGGGTGTGGACTCTCCACGAGGCTTCTGCTCTCTGACTCCTCCTGCCCCAGCCTGGACCATTTGCCCCTGGGCTTCTCTTCACTCCAGATTCCTGAGTCTTCAGGGTCTGGCCCCTCAGACCCAAAAGTTTGTCTAGGGAAGTCCTCCTGCTCAGACCTCTACACCCACAGAGAGGGCAGGGCTGGTGGGGAACAGAGGGAGTAGCACCTGGCACTGTGGCAGGGGAGTGAGCTTGAGAGGCAGATCTTGGGTTCAAATCTTGACTCTGATACTTATTAGCTGGGCTATTAATTTGGGGCAGCGACTTTAAAACCCAGGGACCCTAAGGACTCCATAAATAGGATAAGGAGTAGGGCAGGAATCATGCATGCCTGGGGCCACTGATCCAGGTGTGCTTAACCCAAGGTGCCTCAGGCCAGCCTTGGAGCTCTCTCTGGACAGCCCCCACCCCCACCACCTCGCCACCCCACGACCTTAGCTCTATCTCAGTCCCCTACTCAAGAAGCATCAGGCCAGGCACAGTGGCTCACGCCTGTAATCCCAGTAGTTTGGGAGGCTGGGGTGGGTGGATCACTCGAGGTCAGGAGTTCAAGACTGGCCTGACCAACATGGTGAAACCCCGTCTCTACTAAAAATACAAAAATTAGCCAGGTGTGGTAGCATGCGCCTATAATCCCAGCTACTCGGGAGACTGAGGCAGGAGAATCTCTTGAGCCCGGGAGGTGGAGGTTGCAGTGAGCCAAGATTGCGCCATTGCACTCCCGCTTGGGCAACAAAGTAAGACTCTGTCTAAAAAAAAAAAAGAAACATCAAATGTGTGTTTATATATTCTTTCCAGAGGAGGTTCCCCACTTCACATCCTTTAAGAGAACTTCTCACTTACTCACTTATTCTTTTCACAAGAAACACACACCTGGAGTGTAGGAAGCTGTAACTGACCAGTGGGGGCTGGAAAACGAGAGAGAGATGTTAGAAAGTGTGGGCCTGGGGAATCCTAACTAGAAGGCCTCTGGTGCTGGGGAAATTAGGGCAGGAGATGCTGCATTGTTTACTATGAAAATTCCAGTCCCTGCTCTTTTAGCAGTCATGCTAGTACATTAGCCAAGGCTGTTTATAAAGGTATAGTAAACTTTCGCTTCTGCAAGGTCAGTGAGACACTCATTTACAAAAGATCATCTTGTTGCCAAGAACAAACCACCACTCAGTGCAACGTTTAGCTCAGCCGTGAAAGTGAAAGCAGATGACGAATGAACTACTGTTCACACAGACCCTAGGCGTCTCTGGGCAGTGGGAGCTGTTGAAGTTTTAAATTTCCTTTTTGGAAAGATCATGCTGGCTGCCCTGTGGAGGATGGAGTTAAGAGGGACAAGTTGGGAGACACTTAATGAAAGGAGTGGAGTTGTCTAGGGGAGAGATGCTGAAGCCTGAACTACAGATGTGGTCTAAGAGAGGAAGGAACATGTTTGAAACACATTTACGAGGTGTGCTTGGGCCAGGTGCAAGGGTTCATGCCTGTAATCCCAGCACTTTGGGAGGCCAAAGCAGGTGGATCGATCACTTGAGCCCAGGAGTTTGAGACCAGCCTGAGCAACATGGCAAAACACCATCTCTACAAAAATATAAAAAAGTTAGCTGGCTGTGTTGGTGTGCATCTGTGGTCCCAGCTACTTGGGAGGCTAAGGTAGGAGGACAGTTTGAGGCCAGGAAGTGAAGGTTACAGTGAGCCGAGATTGCGCCGCTGCACCACTCCAGCCTGGGTGACAGAGTGAGACCCCATCTCAAAAAAAAAAAAAAGACCCCAGGCTGGTCTCAAACGCCTGGCCTCAAGTGATCCTTCTGCTTTGGCCTCCCAGTGTGCTGGGATAACAGGCACGAGCCACTGCTCATGGCCCAGATAGTTGCTTTAAAAACAGTTTATTGCTTAAATTTTTATAAAGGTAATACACACTTTTAGGAAAATCGAAGAGCATACGAAGGAAAAAATAAGAACTCACTTTTAAATGATTAACATCAACATTTTGGTGTGTTTTTTTCTGGGTCTTCATTTTTATGTTTTTAGAAGTCCTCTTGCCAGGGGTGGTGGCTCATGCCTGTAATCCCAGCATTTTGAGAGGCCGAGGCAGGCGGATCACCCGAGGTTGGGAGTTCAAGACCAGCCTGACCAACATGGAGAAACCCTGTCTCTACTAAAAAAAAAAAAAAAAAAATTAGCCAGGCATAGTGGCGCATGCCTGTAATCCCAGCTACTTGGGAAGCTGAGGCACGAGAATCACTTGAACCTGGGAGGCGGAGGTTGTAGTGAGCTGAGACCATGCCATTGCACTCCAGCCTGGGCAACAAGAACAAAACTTCATCTGGAAAAAAAAAAAAAAAAGTCCTCTTTATCTCATGCAATTAGAATGAAGTCTTATTGGTTTGTTAGGTGAAACATTAATGTGAGGAATAGTATAAAATGATACATATAAAAATATTTTCACCAAAACATATGAATTTGCATTTACTAGTCGGTGTCTTGATGCAGAGCCATGGTCTGCTGGTTGGAATTCTCTGCCTGTCTCTTCCAGGAGCTCTCCTGAAGCACTCTCTCCAGTTGTCAGTTTTGACTGCTTTGAAGTGCAACAGGAGCCTAAAGATGCTTTTGAATTAATTTGGGGGCAAAATCCTTCAGTTTTTTTTTCCTGAGGATTTTATAGTTGTCTTGCCTGTATATAATTTGGCAGTATTTTTTGGCCTTTATTATTTTTAATTGTCACATAATAATTGTACATTTTATGAAGTACAGTGTGATTGATATTTTGATACATGTATTCAATGTATTATAATCAAACCAGGGTCATTAACACGTGTATCAACTCAAACACTTATCATTTCTTTGTGTTGGGAACATTGAAATCCATTCTCTTAGCTATTTGAAAATATACAGAGTGGCTGGGCACGGTGGCTCACGCCTGTAATCCTAACACTTTGGGAGGCTGAGGTGGGTGGCTCACCTGAGGTCAGGAGTTCAAGACCAGCCTGGCCATCATGGTGAAACCCCATCTTGAAAAAAAAAAATAGAAAATATACAGGGCGAGGCGTGGTGGCTCAAGCTTGTAATCCCAACATGAGGATCACTTGAAGCTAGGGGTTTGAGACCAGCATGGGCAACATAGTGAGACCCCCATCTCTACAAAAAGTAAAAAAAATTTGCCAGGCATGTTGGCACATGCCTGTAGTCCCAGCTACTCTGGAGGCAAAGGTGGAAGGATCCCTTGAGTTCAAGAGTTCAAGGCTGCAGTGAGAGACGATGGCACCATTGCACTCCAGCCTGGGTGACACAACAAGACCTTGTCTCAAAAAAAAAAAGAAAAAGAAAAAAAGAAAAATAAATCATTGTTACAGTCACCCTATAGTGCTATAGAACACTAGCACGTATCCCTCCTATCTAGCTATGCTTCTGAATCTGTTAACCAACCTTTAGTCATCCCTCTCCCCCTTCCTTTTCTCTGCCTCTGGTTACTATTCTATTCTCTACTTCTATGAGAACAACTTTTTTTTGCTTCCACATATGAATGAGAACATTTGGTATTTATCTTTCTGTACCTGGCTTATTTTAATAACATAATGTCCTCCGAGCTCATTCATAGTGTCGTGAATGACAGAATTTCATTTTTTAAATGGCTAATAGTATTACATTATGTATATATATGCCACATTGTCTTTATCCATTCACTTGTTGATCGATACTTGGGTTGATTTCACATCTTGGCTGTTATGAAGAGTGCTCCAACAAACATGGACGTGCAGCTCTTTGACATAGTTGATTTCCTTTCCTTTGGATATATACCCAGTAGCAGGATTGCTGGGTCATGTGGTAGTTCTGTTTTTAGTTTTTCTGAGGAACCTTCATACTGTTTTCCATAATGGCTGTACTATTTACATTCCCACCTGTAGAAAGAGTTCGCCTTTCTCTACCTCCTTGCCAGCATTTGTTATTTTTTGTTTTTTTGATAATGACCACTATAACTGGGGTGCAGTGATGTTTCATTGTCGTTTTGATTTGCATATCCCTGATGGTTAGTGATGTTGAACATTTAAAAAAATATGCTTGTTGGTTTTTGTCTGCCTTCTTTTGAGAGATATCTATTCAACTCATTTGCCCATTTTTTTAATTGGAGGATTTTTGTTTGTTTGTTTTTTGCTGTTGAGCTGTTTGAGTTCCTTGTATATTCTGGATATTAACCCCTCTTCAGATGAATAGCTTGCAGATATTTTCTCCCATTCTGCAGGTGATCTCTTCACTCTGTTGATTGTTTCCTTTGTGTGCAGAAACTTTTTTGTTTAATACAATTCCATTTGTCTACTTTTGCTTTTGTTGCCTGTGCTTTTGAGATTTTCTTTATAAAATCTTTGCCCAGACCAATGTCCTGAAGCATTTCTTCCATGTTTTCTTCTAGTAGTTTTATAGTTTTGGGTCTTACATTTAAGTCTTTAACCAATTTTGAGTTGATTTTTATATATGGTGACAGATACGGGTGAAGTTTCATTTTTCTGCATATGGATATCCAGTTTTCCTAGCACCATTTATTGAAAAGACTGTCCCATCCCCAGTGAATGTTCTTATAACCTTTATTGAAAATCAGTCTGTTGTAAATTCATGGGTTTGTTTCTGGATTTCCTATTCTGTTCCATTGGTTTGTGTGTCTGTTTTTATGCCAGTGCCATGCTGTTTTGGTCTTTTTAATATATTTTGAGGTCTGATAGTGTGATATGTTCAGCTTTGTCCTTTTTGCTCAGGATCACTTTGACTATTTGGGGAGGGGTCTGTATAATTTTTAGGATTTTTTTTTTTCTATTTCAGTGAAGAATGTCTTTGGTATTTTGATAGGACTTGCATTGAATGTGTAGATTGCTTTGAGTGGTATGGTCATGTTCACAGTATTAATTCTTTTAATTCATAAACATGGATGTCTTTCAATTTTTTGTGTTCTCTTCAATTTTCTTCATCAGTGTTTTACAGTTCTTATTGTAGAGATCTTTCACTTCCTGGGATAAATTTATTCCTGGATATATTTTCTTTTGTAGCTGTTATAAATGGGATTGCTTTATTGGTTTCTTTTTCCACTAGTTTGTTTTTGGTGTATAGAAATGTTGCTGATTTTTGTATGTTGATTTTGTATTCTGCAACTGTATTGAATTCATTTCTTAGTTCTAAGAGTTCTTTGTAGAGTTTTTTGTTTTTCTCTTGTTTGTTTTTTTGAGACAGACTCTCACTCTGTTGTTCAGGCTGGAGTGTAGTGGCACTACCTCAGCTCACTGCAACCTCCTCCTCCCAGGTTCAAACCATTCTCCTGCCTCAGCCACCCGATTAGCTGGGATTACAGGCGTGCACTATAATGTCGGGCAACTTTTTGTATTTTTAGTAGAGATAGGGTTTCACCATGTTGACCAGGATGGTCTAGAACTCCTGACCTCAAGTGATCCGCCCGCCTCGTCCTCCTAAAGTACTGGTATTACCGGTGTGAGCCACCATGTCTGGTGAGTCTTTTGTTTTTCTATGTATAAGATAGTTTATCTGCAAACAGGGATGATTTGACTTCCTGTTGTCTAATATGGATGCTCTTTGTGTTTTTCTCTTCCTTGATTGATCTGGCTAGTACTTTCACTACTGTGGTGAATAAAAGTAGTAATAGTGGGCATTCTTGTCTTGTTTCAGATCTTAGAGAAAAAGCTTTCAAATTATCCCCTTTCAGTATAATGTTGGCTATAATTTTCTGCTATGTGGCCTTTATTGTGTTGACATATAGTCCTTCTATATATAACTTGTTGAGAGTTTTTTATCATGAAGCGATGCTGAATTTTATCAAGTACTTTTTGTGCATCTATTGAGATGATCATATGGCTTTTGTCCTTCATTCTGTTGATGTGATGTATCGTGTTTATTGATTTGTGTATGTTGTATCCCTGAGGTAAATTCTGCTTGATCATGGTGAATCATCTTTTTGATGTGCTGCTAAATTTGGTTGACCAGTATTTTGTTGAGGCTCTTTTTGCTTCTATATTTACTGGGGATATTGGCCTGTAGTTTTCTTTTTTCTTTGTTGTGTACTTGTCTGGTGTTGGTATAGGGCAATGCTGGCACATCGAATGAGTTTGGAAGAATTTTTTCCTCTTTAATTTTCTGGAAGCATTTGAGAAGAATTGGCATTAGTTTTTCTTCAGATGTTTGGTAAAATTCAGCAGTGAGGCCATCAGATCCTGTGCTTTTCTTTGACGGAAGACTCATTACAGATTCAATCTTGTTACTTGGAATTAGTCTGTTCTGGTTTTGTATTTTTTCTTGGTTCAATCTTGGTAGGTAGGTTTCATGTGTCCAGGAATTTCTCAATTTCTGCTACGTTTTCTTTAAAATAATTTTTTTTTCTGCATATGAATGCCAGGTTGTAGCCACTAGGTTTTCTAATTTGTTTGTGTATAGTTGTTTGTAGTAGTCTCTAATGGTCCTTTGTATTTCTGTGGTATCAGTGGTTTTTTATTTTTTATTTATTTATTTATTTAGTAAAAGCAAGTTTATTAGAGAAGTAAAGAATAGGCAGAGACAGAGCATAGGCAGAGCAGCTCTGAGGGTGCCTAGTTGGCTATTTTTATGGTTATTTCTTATCATATACTAAATGAAGGAAGGATTATTTGAGTTTTCCAGGAAAAGGGCAGATAATTTTTGGAACTGGGAGTTCCTCTTCCCTTTAGACCATATAGGATAACTCAGGGATGTTGCCATGGTGTTAAACTGTTATGGCACTGGTGGGAGTGTCTTTTTAGTATGCTATTGGCACTTTTGTTGCTATCTTGGTTTTGGTGGGTTTTGGCTGGCTGGCTTTTTTTATTGCATTTTTTTTTTTTTTGAGACAGAGTCTTACTCTGTGGCCCAGGCTGGAGTGCAGTGACACGATCTTGGCTCACTGCAAACCCAAATCCCACGTTCAAGCGATTCTCCTGCCTTGGCCTTCCAAGTAGCTGGGATTACAGGCGTGCACCACCATGCCTGGCTAATTTTTATATTTTTAGTAGAGATGGGGCTTCACCATGTTGGCCAGGCTGATCTTGAACTCCTGACCTCAGGTGATCTGCCCATGTTGGCCTCCCAAAGTACTGGGATTACAGGCATGAGTCACTGCGCCTGGCCTGTTGCATCTTGTTTTATTATCAGGGTCTTTGTGACTTCTATCTTGTGATCCCCATCTTATCCTGTGATGAAGAATGCCTAATCTCCCAGCATGCAGCCCATCATTTTACCTAGGCCCTGTTGAAGATGGAGTCACTCTGGTTTGAACACCTCTGACATATTTTCCCCTCCCTTTTACAAGGGAACCCTTAATCCTTTGGATTGTAGAGGGATGAATATCCATCTTCTCTAACTTCTGCAGGCTGAATAGGGGTGATGATGTTTCTGTCTATAAGGGCCTCTTGTATTTAAAGTAGAGAGGAGCTCAGTCAGAAAATATTGGTATAAAGACCGGGCGCGGTGGCTCACACCTGTAATCCAGCACTTTGGGAGGCTGAGGTAGACTGATCATCTGGGTCAGGAATTCGAAATCAGCCTGGCCAACATGGTGAAATCCCATCTCTACTAAAAATACAAAAATCAGGCTGGGCATGGTGGCTCATTCCTGTAATCCCAGTACTTTGGGAAGCTGAGGAGGGTGGATCACTTGAGGTCAGGAGTTTGAGACCAGCCTGGCTAACCTGGTATAACCCCGTCTCTACTAAAAATACAAAAATTAGCTGGGTGTGGTAGCAGGTGCCTATAATTCCAGCTACTTGGGAGGCTGAGGCAGGAGAATCACTTGAACTTGGGAGGTGGAGGATGTAGTGAGCCAAGATCGCACCATTGCACTCCAGTCTGGGCTACAGAGCAAGACTCTGTTTCAAAAAGAAAAGAAAAAATACAAAAATTAGCCAAGTGTGGTGGTGTATGCCTGTAGTCCGAGTTACTCAGGAGCCTGAGGCAGGAGAATTGCTTGAATTTGGGAGGTGGAGGTTTCAGTGAGCCGAGGTGGTCCAGTGCACTCCAGCCTAAGCAACAGAGCGAGACTCCGTCTAAAAAAAAGAAAGAAGAAAGACAATGTTGGTATGGTGAGGGTCATTTATAATTCTGACTTCTGACAAAAGGTGATATCAGGAAGATTAATAAGTTGTTCAATTTAAGAAAATGTGCAGTAAGCTTATCCTGCATTTCTACACAGAGTACAACAGCAATATGTTTCACAACAGTACATCGATGTAAGTAAAAGTATTCCAAATAAACTAAATGAGAAAGGTTTCCAGGAACTGGGCAAGTGTTGGAACCAAGCTGATTTGGGGTTGCTAGCCAATTCCAATATATGCCCAGAATTAGAATACTTACCTGGATTTTTATATTACCTATTCCTCTTGTTTCTTCTGAGCAGCAGCCAGAGATCACTGATTGGTTCACAGGAATAAGCAGAGTTAGTCTAAATTGCAACAGACAAGATTGGAATCTAATAACAGACAAGACTAGAATCTAATAACAGATGTACCATAGTTTTTGAAACACAGCAGGCAAGACTAGAATCTAATAACAAGTGTACCATAATTTTTGAAACACAAATTTTCTCTCTCCAGTCTTCATTTTTATTAAAGCAAATCATGGTTTTGTTTACAAAATAAGCTTTAGTCTTATTATAATTGGCTTGATTATTTGTATCAAGTGTAGTAAGAATAATTATTTGCTATGTAGGCACCTTTTAAAATTGGCTTTGGAGTCTCACTCTGTGACCCAGGCTGTAGTGCAGTGGCATGATCTTGGCTCACTCCAACCTCTGCCTCCTGGGTTCAAGCAATTCTCCTGCCTCAGCCTTGTGAGTAGCTGAGACTACAGGAACCCACCACCACCACTGGCTGATTTTTGTATTTTTAGTAGAGACGGGGTTTCACCATGTTGGTCGGGCTGGTCTTGAGCTCCTAATCTTGTGATCCACCTGCCTTGGCCTCCCAAAGTGCTGGGATTACAGGTGTGAGCCATCACGCTTGGCTGGATTAGACTTTTTAAAGCCTTGAGCCAAGCCATTGGTTTGTGACTGCAAATACCTGTATGAAATGGGTACATTTCTCTCCTCTCAAGATCCCAAGATAACTTGGAGTGGGGGGGGGCGCTCCTAAGCCTGTTAGAATATGACATTCTATGCTTACCACAGGTGAGGAACCCTGTACAGGGACTGTGTAGACAAGATATGAGGCTAGTTTTCCCAAGGGGCTTTTATTCCTTAAAGGAATCTGTTTATATCTGAAAGAATGCCATTCCAGTCATAGCCCTGGTAAAAGAACTAGTCTCCAATTGTGTTCTGTTACAAAAGAAAACAGTTGCTTATTGCACTTATGTAAATAATTGTATTGCCATGAGTTAAGAATACTCACAAATAGTTTCCAAATTCTGGAGAAATCAAGTAGAGAGAAAGAAATATGCTCCAATTTTGCTTACAGGAGGATTCTTTACTCAATTGCTAAAAGCTGTAAATAATTGAAAAGTTTTCTTCACTCTGAAGTTGATCGATTGACGCTGTGATCTATTTTCTTTGGGTCAGGGGTCTCTTCAGTATCATCCCTTTGTGGTTCACCATGGAAGATGTTACTGGAAAGTGGTGGTCCCAATTCAGACCCCAAGAGAGGGTTCTTGGATCTTATGCAAGAAAAAATTTGGGGTGAGTCCACAGAGTAAAGTGAAAGCAAGTTTATTAGAGAAGTAAAGAAACAAAAGAGTGGCTTCTCCACAGACAGAGCAGCCTCTTTGGTATCAGTTGTAATGTCCCTTTTTTTATTTCTGATTTTATGTATTTAGGTCTTTTATCTTTTTTCCTGGCTAGCCTAGCTAATGCCTTGTCAATTATGTTTATCCTATCAAACCTCAACTTTTTGTTGATCTTTTGTATTTTTTTTAGTCTCAATTTATTTAATTTCTACTCTGGTCTTTACTATTCCTTTTCTGCTACTAATTTTGCATTTTGTTTGTTTTTTCTTTTCTAGTGCCTTGACATGCTTCACTAGATTATTTTTTACTGTATTCATTTATTCCTAGAAACTCTCCTCTTAATATTGTTTTTGCTGTATCCTATAGGTTTTGCTTTGTTGTGTTTCTATTTTATTTATTATTTATTTTAAGAGGGAGTTTCGCTCTTGTTGCCCAAGCTGGAATGCAATGGTGTGATCTTGGCTCACTGCAACCTCTGCCTCCCAGGTTCAAGTGATTCTTCTGCCTCAGCCTCCCAAATAGCTGGGATTACAGGCATGCACCACCATGCCTGGCTAATTTTTTTTTTTTTTTTTTTTGTATTTTTAGCAGAAATAGGGTTTCACCATTTTAGCTAGGCTGGTCTTGAACTCCTGACCTCAAATGATCTGCCCACCTCGACCTCTCAATGTGCTGGGATTACAGGCATGAGTCACCATGCCCAGCCATGTTTCTATGTTTATACTTTTCAAGACATTTTAAAATTTTCTTCTTAATTTCTGTATTGAACCATTGATTGTTCAGGAGCATGTTATTTAATTTCCATGTATTTGTACAAATTCACAAGTTCTTGTTACTGATTTCTAGTTTTATTTCATTGTGGTCAGAAATGACAGTTGATATGATTTCAACTCCTTTTTTTTTTTTTTTTTTTTTGAGATAGAATCTTGCTCTGTCACCCAGGCTGGAGTGCAGTGGCACGATCTGGGCTCACTGCAATCTCTGCCTTCCAGGTTCAAACACTTCTCCTGCTTCAGCCTTCTGGGTAGCTGGGATTACAGGTGTGTGCCACCACACCCAACTAATTTTTGTATTATTAGTAGAGATGGGGTTTCGTGTGTTGGCCAGGGTGGTCTCAAACTTCTGACCTCACGTAATCCACCTGCCTTGGCCTCCCAAAGTGCTGGATTTACAGACATGAGCGACTATGCCTGGCCATGATTTCAGTTCTTTTAGAATTGTTGAGACTTGTTTTGTGGCCTGAAAGGTGGTCTATCCTGGATAATGTTTCATGTGCTGATAAAAATATGTATTCTGTAGCTGTTGGATGAAATGTTCTGTAAATGCCTATGCAGAGTGCAGTTTAATTTAATGTTTCCTTGTTGATATCTAGATGATCTATCCAATGCTGAGAGTAAGGTGTTAAAGTCCCCAACTATTATTGCATTGGGTTTTATCCCTACTTTTTTTTTTTTTAATATTTTTTTATTTATTAGAGATGGAGTCTTGCTGTGTTGCCTAGGCTGGTCTTGAACTCCTAGCCTCAAGCTACCCTCCTGCCTTGGCCTCCCAAAGTGCTGGGATTACAGATGTGAGCCACCATGCCTGGCCCCAACTTTTTTTTGAGACAGGGTCTCACTTTATTGCCCAGAGTGAAGTGCAGTAGCATGATCATAGCTCACTGCAACCTCAAACTCCTGGGCTCAAGTGATCCTCCTGTCTCAGCCTCCTGAGGGCATACTACCATGCCTGGCTTTTTTTTTTTTTTTTTAAGTAGAAATGAAGTCTCACTATGTTGCCCAGGCTGGTCTCGAACTTCTGGCCTCAAGTAACCTCTTCCCTCAGTCTCCCAAAGTGCTGGGATTACAGGCCTGAGCCACTGATGGGAGGCATAGAGCCTGGTCTCTATCTCTCCCTTTAGATCTAATAATTTCTGCTTTATATATCTGGGTGCTCCATTATTTGGCACATATAATTTTTGATTGTTATATCTTCTTGCTGAATTGATCCCTTTATCATTATATAATGACCTTCTTTGTCTCTATTTAGCATTTTGACTTAAAGTCTGCTTTATCTGATATAAACATAGCTTTTTCTGCCAATTTTGGTTTCTGTTTGCATGGAATATCTTTATTCATCCCTTCATTTTCAGTCTATATGTGTCTTTACAGGTGAAGTGAGTTTCTTGTAGGTAGCATATAGTTAAATCATTTATTTTCTTATCCATTCAGTCAGTGTATATCTTTTAAATGGAGGAATTTAATCTGTTTACATTCAAGGTTATTGTTGATAGATGAGGACTTACTCTTGCCAATTTGTTAATTGTTTTCTGATTATTTTATGTGTTCTTTCTCTCTTACTGTTTATCATTGTGGTTGGGTTTTTGTTTTTTTTTTTGGTAGTGATAAGGTTTGATTCTTTTTCTCCTTTGTGTATTTGCTCTATCAGTGAGTTTTACACTTTTATGTGTTTTCATGATAGTGATGATTGTCTTTTTGCTTCCAGATGTAGGACTCCATTGAACATTTCTTGTAAGTCTAGGCTAGTGGTGATGAATTCTTTCAGTTTTTGCTTGTGTGGGAAGCAAATTTCCTTCAGAAATTAAAGATAGCTTTGCTGGATATGGTATTCTTGGCTGATGATTATTTTCTTTTAGCACTTTGACTGTATCATCCCATTCTCTACTGGCCTGTAAGGTTTCTGTGGAGAAATCTGCTCTTAGTCTAATAGATATTACCTTATATGTGACTCGATGCTTTTCCCTTGCTGTTTTTAGAATTCTCTCTCTCTCTTTTTTTTTTTTTTTTTTTTTTAATAGAGACGGGGTTTCACCATGTTGGCCAGGATGGTCTTGATCTCCTGACCTCGTGATCCTCCCACCTTGGCCTCCCAAAGAGCTGGGATTACAGGCGTGAGCCACTGTGCCCGGCCTTTTCTTCTTTTTTTAGAGACTCGTTTTGTGGCCTGAAACATAGTCTATCCTGGATAACGTTTCATGTGCTGATAAAAATATGTATTCTGCAGGTGTTTGATGAAATGTTCTATAAATGCCTATACACAGTGCAGTTTAAACTTAATGTTTCCTTGTTGATTTCCTATCTAGATGATCTATCTAATGCCAAGAATAAGATGTTGAAGTCCCCAACATTATTACATTGGAATATCTTTATCCATCTCTTTTCTCTGTGAATTCTCTTTGTCTTTGACTTTTGACAATCTGACTATGACAGCCTCAGGGAGGGCCTTTCCAGTTAAATCTTTTTGGGAATCTTTGGGTTTCCTTGATCTGGATGTCCATATCTTTCCCCAGACTTAAGAAGTTTTCAGCTATTATTTCATTAAATAGGTTTCCTTCTCTTCTTTTAAAACTCCTATAATACAAATATTTGATTGCTTAATAGTGTCTCATAAGTCTTGTAATTTTTATTGACTTTTTTGTTCTAATTTCTTTTTTTCTCTGACTAGATAATTTCAAATGACCTATCTTTCAAGTTTAGAGAATGTTTCTTCTACTTGATCAAGGGCTGTTGAAGCTCTCTATTGCATATTTTATTTCATTGAACTTTTCAGCTGCAGGACTTCTGTTTGGTTCTTTTAAAATTATTTCTATCTCTTTGTTGAATTTCTCTTTCACACTGTGAATTGTTTTCCTGATTTTTGTCAGATTGTCTATCTGTATTTTTTTTTTTTTGTATTTTGTTGATTTCCTTAAGATCCCTTTTTGAATTCCTTTTCTTGAAATTTGTGGATTTCCTTCCCATATGGGTCTCTTACTAGAGAGTTATTATGTTCCTTTGGTGGTGTCATATTTTTTTGATTTTTGAGTTTCTTATGTCCCCACATCCCCACATTGATGCCTGTGCATCTAGTGGATCAATCACCTCTCCCAAACTTTTTAAGTATGGCTTTTGTAGAGAAAGGTTTTTTATCTGCAGTTGGGTTGTATTGTGCCATTTGGGAAGAGTGTGATGACTCTGTTTCCGGATTGGTCCAGTGCCATAGTCTCTGTGCAGCTTCTTCAGCTGCACTGAACATCAGCGATAACTGTGGGCACCCCTGTGACCTAGGCTATAGGTGTTTGTGTAGTGGCATCATAGGTTGTTAATGTCCTCGGTGTCAAGGGCACTTGAGGTCCTCCTATTCTCATTTAACCTGTAAGGGGAAGACTTAGTCAAGGGGATCTCTCTTGGTATCAAGTTTGCCATGGCGTACAAGCATTTGCAGCAGCCCTGGGTTCCAGGTGTGGGTGCTTAGAGTGGCTGTGGGGCTGGGGTCCTAGGCTCAGGGTCTTGCAAGTCTATTGTGCCACCTGAGTCATGGGGTGCAGCTTTGCTCTCTGTGGCAGAGTTGGATGTATGTTGCCCACAGAGCCAGCATCTATGACTCCGAGGCACCCCCTACCAGCTCAGACCCATAGGCTGGGTTGTACCTGTGATTCTACTTCTGGGAGGGACAGATCACAGTACTGGTCTGATTCCTAGGAAGAAGTGCTCTAAAGATTTGGGCCTGGGAAACAGGGTATGGCTGCAATTCAGGAACTTGAGCCAATAGGGTTCAACGGCAACTCAGGTCCCAGGGGATGAGGCACTGTGTAGTGTGACTCTAGAACAAGGGATTGTGGGGCTTGGCAGTATTCCAGACTGTGTGATGCCAGGTGTAGCAGCAGCAAGTATCCCAGAAGGGTGGAGCACAGCTGTCGTTTGGGCACTGAGGGGGCAAGGAACAGCACAGTGATGACTTTACTCCCCAGGGAGAGGGGTATGTCAGCAGCTCGGGCTCTAGAGGGCTAGCCCAGCTCTGGGGAAATGGAGTACTAGGGTTGTCTGGCCTGCAGGGAGGGATGTCTCAGTTCAGCCACAGCTCTATTTCCCTGGGACACGGGGTACTAGGTCAGCTCAGTCCTGGGATGCACAGTTGCTCAGCTTGGCCAGGGTGCTATACTGCTTCAGTTCATGCCTGGGGGTGACAGGGGACATGACTGTCCTGGGCAGCCAAGGAACTGTTTCCCTGGGATGCAGGGCACTACTTTAGCTTAGACATTGGGTGAGTGACTGCTCCAGGCGCCCAAGGTAGTGTTTTCTGGGATGTAACGCACTCCTTCAACTAAGGCATCAGGGAGACGTGACTGTCCTGAGCAGCCAAGGTACTGTGTTTAGGAGGCAGGGTACCTAGAGAACTGGTTAGGCTCTGGCCCAAGGGGGCTGGAGGAGGGGTAGGTGGAGTGGCTCTACCTCTGCTTGGCCCTACAGGGACGGGTGTAATAGCTGCTGGCAGCTTGGTTTGGGGATATTGGGCTACTAGGCTGGGATGGCTTAGAGTGGCTTAGCTTCAGGGATGAAGGGGACCCATGGCGACTCACCCCAACAGCAAGACATGCTCCAGCTGTTGTTCCAATTCCAAGATGGCATAGCAGAGTAGCTGGATGGGCCACAGTGGGGGCCGGCACAGTGTTGGCTTCTTCTTTAGAGGAGCACTGCTCTGTGGACTCCAGGCAGCTTTGTCAGCTGAGCCGATGCCTATAAGAATTGCAGGGGACCACAGTGGTGAGATCTGTAGGTGGCAAAGGTGTTGATGAGGGTTGCTGGCACTCTCTTGCTTACCTCCTGGTTCCCAGCTGATCCTGGTTGGGGGATGGAGTCCCAGCATTTTCTTCTGTTCTCTGTGTAGCAAGTTTCTGTTACTCATCTGATTAACTCTAGCACTCTCCCTCAGTTATTTTTGTTAAAATATTGTTGGCTGGGCCTGGTGGCTCATTCCCATAATCCCAGCAGTTTGGGAGGCCGTAGCAGGTAGATCACCTGAGGTCAGGAGTGTGAGAGCAGCCTGGCCAACATGGCGAAACTCTGTCCCTACTAAAAATACAAAAATTAGCTGGGCATGGTGGTGGGCACCTGTAATTCCAGCTACTCTGGAGGCTGAGGCAGGAGAAGCTCTTGAACTCAGGAGGTGGAGGTTGCAGTTAGCCAAAATTGTGCCATTGCACTACACCCTGGGTGACAAGAGTGAAACTTTGCCTAAAATATATATATATATATATACACACACACATATATTTGTTTATTTATTGTTTTGGCTATCTTTGTGATGGGGAGGAGCACTAGAGGGTTCCAGTCTTGTTCTCTGAGTGTGATAGCTTTTTTTTTGAGATAGAATCTCGATCTGTTGGCCAGGCTGGAGTGCAGTGACACGATCTCGGCTCACCGCAACTTCTGTCTCTTGGGCTTAAGCAATTCTCCTGCCTCAGGCTCCCGAGTAGCTGGGATTACAGGCATGCACCACCACACCCAGCTCATTTTTTTGTATTTTTAGTAGGGATGGGGTTTCACCATGTTTGTCAGGCTGGTCTCGAACTCTTGACCTCAGGTAATCTGCCTGCCTTGGCCTCAGTGCTGGGATTATAGTTGTGAGCTACTGCGCCCCGCCTGTGATACATTTTTAATGGACCATTCTTTAGGGCATCTTTCTTAAGCTTTTAAGTTAGTTTTTGTACTTAAAAAAATAATTGGGGTAAAATACACATAACATAAAACTTAAATATTTAACTTTTTTTTTTTTTTTTAAGAGACAGGGTTTCACTATGTTGGCCAGGCTGGTCTCAAACTCCTGACCTCATGATCTGCCTGCCTCAGCCTCCCAAAGTGCTGGGATTACAGGCATGAGCCACCGCACCCAGCCCTTAAACATTTAATTGAACCATCCTAACCATTTGTGAAGTGCACAGTTCAGTGGTATTAAGTACATGTGTTATTTTGCAACCATTGGCACCATCCATCTCCAGCACTTTGTTCATTTTTCCAAACTGGAACCCTTTACCCATTAAACAATAGCTTCCATTTCCCATTGCCTCCAACCCAGGCCAGCACCATACTACTTTCTGTCTCTGTGAATTTGAGTACTCTAGGTATCTCAGATAAGTGGAATCATACCATATTTGTTTTTTTTATGACTTGCTTATTTCACTTAGCATAATGTCCTCAAAATTCATTTTTGTTTTGGCATATATTAGAATCTCTTTCCTTTTTAAGGTTGAATGATATTCCATTGTTGTATGTGCCACATTTTGTTTATCCATTCATCAGTCAGTGAACACTTGGGTTGCTTCCATGTTTTGGTTATTGTGAAAAATGCTGCCACGAACACAGGTTTATGAATTCTGTTCAAGTCCAAGTCCCTGCTTTCTGTTCTTTTGGGTATGCACCCAGAGTGGAATTGCTAGATCATATGGTAATTCTATTTTTAATTTTTTGAGGAACTGATTCATCTTAGCTTTTATGGAAGCAACACTTTTTCCCCCTACTCCCTCCTCTCACACTCTTACATATATATGTTTTGAGACAGGGTCTCGGTGTATCACCCAGGCTGGAGTGCAGTGGTGTGATCATGGCTCACTGCAACCTTCTGGGCTCAGGTGATCTTCCTACTTCAGCCTCTGGAGTAGCTGGGATCACAGGTGCACACCACCATGCCCGGCTAATTTTTGTATTTTTCGTAGAGATGAGGTTTCATTCACCATGTTGCCCAGGGTGGTCTTGAACTCCTGAGCTCAAGCGATCTGCCCATCTTGGCCTCCCAAAGTGCTGGGATTACAGGCGTGAACCACCGTGCCTAGCTCACACTCATATTTAATAGATTTAAAAATATACCTTTATTAAACTATAACTGACAAAAATATACTGCACCTATTTAAAATGCACCGTTTGATGTGTTTTGACATATGCATATACCTGTGAAATCATCAGCACCATGAAGTTAGTGGACATTTCCATCACCCTCACAAGTTCCCTTGTGCCTTAAGTAATCCCCCTCTCCTACTTCTCCCTGCTGCACCCCCTGCCCCTGCCATAATCAAGTAACCACCAGCTGCTTTCTGTCACTATAGATTTGTTTACGGTTTTTAGAGTTCTATATAATGGAAATGATAAGTATGGACTCTTTCTCTAGCTTCTTTCACTCAGCATAATTACTTTGCGATTCATGCATGCTATGGTGTGTATCAATAGTCTTTTTATTTATTTATTTGAGACAGAGTCTCCCTCTGTCACCCAGGCTGGAATGCAGTGGCACGATCTTGGCTCACTGCAACCTTCACTTTCTGGGTTCAAGCGATTGTCGTGCCTTAGCCTTCCGAGTAGTCCTGGCACTTTGGGAGGCCGAGGTGGGCAGATCACCTGAAGTCAGGAGTTCGTGATCAGCCTGACCAACATGGTGAAACCCTGTTTCTACTAAAAATACAAAAATTAGCTGGGCGTGGTGGTGCACGCCTGTAATCCTATCTACTCTGAAGGCTGAGGCAGGAGAATCGCTTGCGCTTGGGAGGCAGAGGTTGCAGTGAGCAGAGATAGTGGCATTGCACTCCAGCCTGAGAGATAGAGCGAGACTCTGTCTCAAAACAAACAAATGAACAAACCAACAAACCAAACTTTTTTGGGTATTTTTTCTTTTTTGTTTCTTTTTTTTTGAGACAGGGTCTTGCACTGTTACCCAAGCTGGAGTGCAGTGGTAAAATCACAGCTCACTGTAGCCTTGACCTCCCAGGCTCAAGCAATTCTCCCACCACAGCCTCCTGAGTAGCTGGGACTGTAGGCATATGCCACCACAGTTGGCCGATTTTGAACTTTTTGTAGAGATGGGGTTTTGTGATGTTGCCCAGGCTGGTCTTGAACTCCTTGGCTCAAGCAATCCTCTTACCTCGGCCTCCCAGATTGCTGGGATTACAGGCATGAGCCACTGCACCCAGCCAATGAACATTTTTTCATGTACTTATTTGCCATTTGTATATTTACTTTGGTGAAGTGTCTGTCTAAATTTTTGCCCATTATTTTTCATTAGGTCGTTTTCTTATTTTTGAGTTTTAAGAATTGTTTATATATTCTCTATTAGATATGTGCTTTGCAATGAATTTCTCCCTGTCTATGGCTGATCTTTTCATTCTCTTAAGAGAGACTTTTAATACTTTTTATGTCCTATTTAAATAAATCAGTTTCCTGGAATACCAACTTGTCATCAAGTTTAGGGACGACACGGCTTCTCATGTTGGGTGTGCAGTTCAGTTGGAGGGAGTAAAGGGGTGTGTGGGGACACCAGGGAAGACACCCCCAGCTTTGAAGATTCCATGTACTAACAGCATCAATCAGAATGCTCTCCAGAGGAAATGGAGTTCATCGTATGGCTGAGGACCTTGTTTTTAACTTGAGGGGGCAAGGTGTCCAATGAAAAGATCATATATTTCAGCTTCTTGTCCGGCTTGGTATAGGCATATGACTACATTCTGGTCAATGAGATGCAAATTGGAATTGGTGGGTGGACTTTGAATAAGGTTCCTTTGAAGAGGGGGCAGGTAGCTAATGTATGTCCTTTGGTTTTGGTTTTCTGTGTTCTGTTTCCTGACTGGAATGTGGGCAAGCTGGCTGGAGCTTCAGCGGTTATTTCAGACTATGATGAAGCAACCTTGCAGTGTCATGTGGAAGATGGGGTTGAAAGATGAAAGAAGCCCAGGTCCCTGATAATTACAGAGCTGCTACACTAGCTATGTCTGTGTACCTGTAGACTTTTCCTATGTTAGAGAAAACAATATGTTTTAAAAGCGATGTTATTTCTGTTTTTTTATTACTGGCAACCAAATGCAATTCCTAACAGACACAGTTGGTTAACATAACAGTGCATCAGGAGAAAGTTAGCTGTACTACATATATGCTTATATCATTGAGGTCACAATGTGAGAACATTTTAACCCCTGCTTTTCTGCTTTTCACACTTTTAAAATTTTCTTTTACTTTCACACTTTTTTTTTGGAGATGGAGTCTTGCTCTTTTGCCCAGGCTGGAGTGCAGTGGCCTGATCTCTGCTCACTGCAACCTCTACCTCCCAGGTTCAACCTCTACCTCCTGGGTTCAACCACTGCCTCCTGGGTTCAACCACTGCCTCAGCCTCCCGAGCAGCTAGGACTACAAGCATGCGCCACTACACCTGGCTCATTTTTGTGTTTTTATTTATATCATTTTGAGTCGGAGTCTCGCTCTTATAGCCCAGATTGGAGCGCAGTGGCGCGATCTGAGCTCACTGCAACCTCCGCCCTCTGGTTTAAGCAAATCTCCTGCCTCAGCTTCCTGAGTAGCTGGAATTAGAGAGCCTGTCACCACACCCGGCTAATTTTTGTAGTTTTGGTAGAGTTTCACAATGTTGGCCAGGATGGTCTCTAACTCCTGACCTCCCACCTCGGCCTCCCAAAGTGCTGGGATTACAGGCATGAGCCACCATGCCCAGCCTGATTTTTCCCTTTTTAGTAGAGACAGGGTTTTATCATGTCGGCCAGGCTGGTCTCGAACTCCGGTCCTCAAGTGATCTGCTCACCTAGGCCTCCCAAAGTGCTGGGATTACAGACGTGAACCACTGCACCCAGTCTTCACATTTCTTTTTGTCATGACTTTTTTCTCCAACACTACCACCATCTTTAACTTTATCATCTTCTGCTTAATGTCATTATCATTATGAATAAGAATCATTTTCATTATCATAACCGTCTTTAGAGGATTCTCTTCTTGTTGATGGAGGGTGATTTGTATATAAAATGTATTTTTCTTATTAAATATTCCATTGGGGATGAAAAGAGGGGAGGCTGAGGGAGGCTTTGTCATTGAGGAACATCTGTGGAAAGGAGTGGAATTGGTACTCATACTTAGGACAGCTTCAATATCCACTGGGCATGGGCCACGTCAATCATTTCTGTGCTGCAGATGGCCAGGATTGCTCCCACATGGGGATGCCCTCTAGGCACATAAGTGAAACAACAGGGATGGATTTCAGTCTTCTGCCAGAGTTGGCTAGTAGGGCAGGTCAGGGTCAGTACTGCTTATGAAGAAAGGCAGAAGTAATTGAACTTGATAGCATAAGAAATAAGAAACTGTTGGAGAGTCTTGAGGTGGGGAGTAGCATGGTTTGTGTCACAAGGATTAGGGATGGGTGGAGGGGACACACAGGTAGGTAGCCCACTTGGGAGGTTTTCATGGTAGTCAAGGCATGAGGTGATACAGGTCATGTGTTAGGCAGGTCATGGGTTAAGTAGACATCAAGAGAGGATTAAACATACATGCATACATGCCTACATACATACATAATCAGGCGATATGCTTGTGTGAGGAAAAATAAGGAGGAAGCTGGGGGAGTCTGGGGGAGCCATCAGACCTCCGTGCAAGTGGGACTGTGAGCGAAGGAGAGGGGTAAGAAAGGAAGGAAGTTTGGTGGGAGCATATCAGACTATAGCGCAATTCTAGGAAAAATTCTGCAAAGCCTTGGGGTGTTGTCCAGCCAGAGCCACAGGCCCTGGCCAGTGGAGTCCCACATCTCCCTGAAATGGGCCTACCTTAGTATCCCTGCCACACTGCATCACCAGCTGGGGTTAGCTGTGGGAAGCGTTGCCTTGGAGCAAACATGGGGATGGACTTCAGAGCTCCACAGCTGGGGCCCTCAGTCAAGTGTGCACCTTGCAGTAGAAGATCCAGAGGCCCATTTTCCCAGATGACATGGGGATGACTGGGGTGAGGGACATGGGAAGGTGACTGCTGTTGTCTCAGGCCTGTCTGTTGCAAATAAATGCTGGCCTGGACTGGCTTAAGCAGTATGTAGCTGTACTATGCAGAAAACAGGATGTCCCAAGGTAGGTGGGTTTCAGGGCTGATTGAATCAAGGCTCTATGATGAGGTTCTTCCCATCTATCTACTCTGCCATCCTTGGGTTGGCTTCCTTCTAGACCAGTAGTGACATGGCCATGGCAGTCTCAGGAATTGCACCCGGACACAATGATATCTAGAGAATGGAGAACAGCCTCTCTGTTCTGCTGCTTTTCTGTGGAGCAAGGATCCCTTCCTCAGAGAGGTCCCAGCAGATTTTCCACTGCTGGGAAATCTATGCCTCATTGGCTAGAAGTGGGTCACATGGCCACTCTTGACACTGTCACTGGGAAGGGAACTGGAACCATCGTGATTGGCTTATGCCAGGGGAAGGCACCCTGGCTGCATGTGAGAACTGCTTGGGGAGCTGGGCCCCACACTTTGAATTTCCCTGTGAATTGGTCTAGTGTGGATACTGGGTGTCAGTAATTTTTTTTTTTTTTTTTGAGACAGGGTCTTGCTCTTGCCCAGGCTGGAATACAGTGGTGTGATTTCTGCTCACTGCAGCTTTGACCTCCTGGGCTAAAGCGACCCTCCCACTTCAGCCTCCTGAGTAACTGGGACTACAGACACGCACCACCATGCCCAGCTAATTTTTAATTTTTTTTTGTAGGGACTGGGTCTTGCTATGTTGCCCAGACTGGTCTCAAACTCTTGGGCTCCAGTGATCCTCCCACTTCAGCCTCCCAGAGAGCTAGGATTACAGGCGTGAGCTACCACAATTGACTGTACCAGTAATTTTATTACTTCCTTAGGTAAGGCTGATGTGCAACCAGGGCTGAGGACTGCTGTTGTCTTGGGGTGGTGTAGATCGATGTTGGGCGTCAGCCACCATGTACATTACAGTCACTTACTAGTTTTTTGTGGTTTAGACAAGTCATTTACCCTCTTTCAGCTTTGGTTTTCTTATCTGTAAAACGGGGTCTGGCAATAGCTACCTCCTGTGCTTCCTGGGAAGCCTGAAACAGTTCATGAGTGCTCACAGGCTTTGCAAACTATAAGTCACTGACACCCAGGGGATGGCTGCTTATCATTCTCATTCAATTTGGAGGGAAAGCACAGCTCCCTCTGCTGCCAAGAACAGCCAGGGCAGAGATTTCTCTTGAGCACAGCTTCCTGTCATTACAACAAAAAATGAAAGGGAAGGGAAAACGACAGACTGGGAAGCCGCAGGCAATTGCAGTGGGCTTTTTTCTTCTTGGAAGGCGTGGGTTTGAAGACGCTGCTATAAATGGTTTATGCAAATGAGCTGGAGGCGCTCTTTTCCCCCGCCGCTTTAATCCGGGAGAAGCTGGGAGGGAGCCAGGCGCAAGGTTTTCCGCCCCTCCTCCCTGTAGTCCTGCAGTGGGGTGGCTGTGGGCAGGCAGATGCTCTTCTGCTGCCTCCAGGGAAGATGGTCAGATAAGACTCTGCACTCTGGCTCCCCTCTGTTCCAGGACACACCTGGCTGCATGGCTTCTTGGCTCTTTCTGCTTGAGTGAGCACAGGCTGGTGCTGCCAAATAGTACTGCAGGAACAAGGAGGGCCCCGCTGGTGCTGCGAGGTCACGGCCAGGCAGTCTGTCACCATTGGGTCCCACTGGGTCCACAGGGACCTGCAGCACTGTGGCTGGGAGGGTGACCTCAGAGCTGAGGCCTGGAGAGGAGCAGATGGGGGCAGAGAAAAGAGCCCTCATCATTGGCCCCAGGCTTTCATCTTCCCTCCCTTCTCCTCTCCCTCTTTTTTTCCTTTCTTCATGAAATCTACTTTAGCACTAGGGAGTGACCACCTTATCAGATGGTAAGATCTAGAGAGAAAAAGATACCTGTCTGCTCTCAGGGTGCGTGGGAAGGGCCTCCTGCCATGGCTGCCAGGCTGGGGCTGCACAGAGAGCTGGCTGGACAGCCTTGGAGAGGGGAGGTCTATTCCACCCTGGGGCGTTGGGATGATCTCAGAGGAAAGGCTCCTCTGAGTTGGGGGCTGAAGGTGAGGTGGGAGTGTTTGTGGGACCAGTGTCGGGGAGGGGCACTCCAAGGAGAGGGACAGTGTTCAAAGAGCAATGGACGTGTGATGTGCCATGTTCTGGAACACACCTGGCTCGTGTGCACGGAGCATAGGTACCTGGGGTAGGGGGTTATGGAAAGTGAGGCCAGATACAAGAGCTGGGGCCAGTTCACAGAGGACCTTGAATAATCCCCAAAGTGGGGGTCAAGTTTATCCTGAGGTGCTGGGGAGCCACAGGAGCTAAAGGGATGAGTCAGGTAGAGGCCAGCCTGGCAGCCCTGTGAAGGGGGACGGAGGCTGGAAAGATTGTCCAGAGTAGGATGATGCTGGGGGCCTGAACCGTGGGCAGAGCCAGGAGATGGGAGGAGGGGCTGGACTTGAGAAGGACACAGTGACCTCTTGGATGGGGGAATCCGGGCTGACACCAGATTTCCCGCCTGGATAGCAGAACTCAAGGGGTAAGCTGGGCCTCAGAACCTGGGGGGTGCCCATGTTGGGTGGGGCAGGACAAGGACCGAGAAGCAGTCACTTCCAGTGAAGAGTGTGCTGCTGGCCCATCCTGGGTTTCCCACCAGACCTTGGTGGAAGGGGGAATGGGAGAAGGAGCCGCTTCTTCAGACAGTTTAGAAATTCTTGATTGCCTCCCCGCAAATTGATCCCCATCCCACATCCCTGATTCAGGGAACTCCCGGTTTGGAGATAAAGTGAACCAGTCCAATGCCTCCATTTCACAAGTGTGAAAAGTGTGTCCTGAGAGGGAATTGACTTGCCCAGGGTCACACAGTGAATTATGGCAGGTGGTGTCATGGTTAGTGAAAGTGGACCCCAAACAAAGTCTGATGTAGCCCACCTCCTTCACTTGCCCTGAGAACAAAGAGCTCTCTTCTCCTGAGGAGAAGTGGGCTTGGCAAAGCAGGGTTGAGGTTGTGAGGGGTGCAGCATTTGTCCTAGAGAGCGGAGGGGCTCTCAGGGAAGAGACCTCCTGCCCTATTTGCCCACTGGTGGAGCCCAACCCAGGAGCTGCATTTGCGGCCTACCTTCTGGAGCCCTGACTGCCACCACCACCGCCAGGAGGGAGAAGCCATGGAGACATTAAAAGGGGCTGCCCTCCCTAAACCCCAGAGCCTCAGGACCTGCCTGGGACTCAGGAATTCTGACTCCCAGGGAAGGCTTTGCTTTCTCAATGTTGACCCTGCGCCGTGCTGGGGTATCTGGAGGAAGTCATCCCGAAGGGCGAGGTGTCTCGGGGGCAGGAGCCTAAGACAAGTTACTGGAGAGGGAGGAAAGGAAGGCAGCGGCAGTGAGCCATGGATGAAGTGCACGCTGTAAGATGGGGCAGCTGCAGGGAACAGCTAGGAGTGAGGGCGGTGGGTCTCCGTCATTGCCATCACCCTGTGGTGGCTGTCCTTCTTGGACTGTTCTCTGTGCAGGAATACCACAGTCCTGGCAGCCACCTTTGGTGGCCACACCTGAACTCTGGCTCAGGAGGGTGGGGCAGCCAGTCCTGAGCCAGCCACATGCCCATGGTCCGCAGGTCTTTAGGGACTAAAAGCCCCTGTTTGTGGGACTGTGAGATGTGAAATTGTCTGGGGTTTGGGTCAGGGACTCAGTCTGGGGCTAGGACTGGAGGCAGAGTAGCAGGGGACAGAGTTCCTTCCTGGACTCAGTGGGGATGAAAGCCACTGGCCTGGCTGGGCACAGTGGCTCGCGCCTGTAATCCTAGCACCTTGGGAGGCTGAGGTGGATGGATCACCTGAGGTCAGGAATTCAAGACCAGCCTAGTCAACATGGCAAAACCCCATCTCTATTAAAAGTACAAAAATTAGCTGGGTGTGGTGGTGGGTGCCTGTAATCTCCACTCGGGAGGCTGAGGCAGGAGAATTGCTGGAACCCAGGAGGCGGAGGTTTCAGTGAGCCAAGATAACACCATTGCATTCTAGCCCAGGCGACAACAGCAAGACTCCATCTCAAAAAAAACCAAACAAAAACAAAAACAAAAACAAAAACAAAGCAAGCCTCTGGCTTTTCTTGAGAGGCACTATGTGGACCCCATTACTCACAGGTACCTCTGTGCCTGGGGATCTTGCCTGTGGCCCAGCAGCCAGGATGGCCGGTGTCCTGTGGGCTCCAGCTCATGGCCTGTAGTGGTGGTCACAGAGCTGGCATAGTGCAGTGGCTGGACTTCAGGTGGTCTCTCACCTTTGCTGTGTGAGAACAGAAGTTCCAGCCAGGCGCAGTGGCTCATGCGTGTAATCCCAGCACTTTGGGAGGCCGAGGTGGGTGGATCACAAGATCAGGAGTTTGAGACCAGCCTGACCTACTTGGTGAGACCCCCGTCTCTAAAAAAAAAAAAAAAAAAAAAAAGTAAAAATAAAAAAAGAGAAGTTCCTGTTCGGAGCCAAGCTAAGCCCCCTGCTCCTGAAGAGGACCTGCCACGCCCTTTTCCTTTCCAGAGCATTTTCAGGTTTATGCCTTGAGGCCTGTGAGAACTGGCACCCCCTGCCTCAGTCCTTACTTTCTCTTTTGGAGACGTGTGTGGTGCTGAAGCTCTGACCCCTGGTGTGGGAGTGGGCCCAGAGCCTGGGTGGGACGAGGCCTGCAGGTGGGTTCCTGGATGCATGGCAGGGACTCCAGCAGAGCCGGACAGTGACCATGGCACACTACAGCCAAATTCCAGGGGAGTCCACATCGGGATCACACTTCACTTTGTTTTTTTTTGACACAAGGTCTCACTATGTCACCCAGGCCAGGTGCAGGAGTGTAATCATAGCTCACTGTAACCTCAAACTGCTGGGCTCAAGTGATCCTCCTGCCTTGGCCTCCCAAAGCTCTGGCATGACAGACATTTGGCACCATGCCCAGCTCAAATTTTACATTTGTGGCTGCAGTGGCTCTGGGCCCCTCTCACTGATGCTGTGTTAACTGAAGGGGCTGCTCTCAGGAGCAGCATCTGCAGCTGACAAAGTCCTGGGGCCTGCACTCTTTTAGTCTGAAATCCGGGTTCTGGTCCCAGCTCTGGCACTTTATAGCTTTAGCAATTCATTTCCATCTCCTTGAGCCTCTGTTTTTCTCTTTCTATGCAAAGGGATGAGCATCTGTCCTGTGGTACCTGATAGGGCACTTTTGCAGATCCAGTAAGATGTTGGTGACATTGCTTCATAGCTTTTAAGAGCTGGGTCATTATTCTGAGAGGCCATGTGGCAGAGGGGCAGGTGTTGGGCTCTGATGTCCAGTAGGTGTGTGTCTAAATCCCAGCTTAGCTGAGCATTAGCTGTGTGACCCGGGCAAAGTATTCAGTGTCCCCAAGCCTCAATGTCCCCACCTAGGGTGCGGAGTTCTTCCCCTTCTGGGGGCCCAGAGCAGATGTTTCAAGATGCTGGCAGCAGATGTAATTTTCTGAATTGATTTGGATACTTATTTGTTGAGTTCCTGCCTTGTTTTTGCAGAGGAGGAGGTGCTAGGACCCCCCACTGATGGGCTAAAGAAGGGAGCCAGGTCGGGGGTAAGTGGGGAGGCCTGGCCACTAGGCCTTTTGGGGCTAAAGAGCTTTGAGGGGAAGAAGCCTCCAGATAGAACAGCTCTGGGCAGACTGACTTGAGATCAAATTCCGACTCAATTTCCCAGCTCTGTGTCCTGGCTTTCCCATATATACGGAAGGGTAAGGTCAGGGCCTTTGTATAGAGGTCAGGAGTAGCTTATCTGTAGTGCTACCACATACTAGCACTTCTCATGCACCCCACACTGTTCTGAGCACACTACATGCATGAGCTCATTTCATCTCCCCAGTAGCCCTAGGAGTTAGGCACTATTACTATCAACCCAATATTTCAGAAGAAGAAATGGACACTTAATAGATGTTAGAACCAAGGTTTGAACCCGGGAAGTCTGACTCTAGAGCCTACTCTTAGCCACCACCTGTACTGTGAAGCCCCTAGTGTAGACAACACTGGTGGCATTGAGTAGTATTTGCTGTGTCACAGCACTGGGATCCAGCTCCCAGTGGCCATCCTGGAGTACCCCAGCCAAGGGCCAATCCCTGTAGGGTCCTATACTGTCACTTTGTTGTAGCTACTAATACCCAGTATCTGAGCCCAAACGTTGGAGTGAGAGGCCCCAGGAGGGGCAGCAGGCAGGGGCAGGGGCAGGGCCAGGGCACGGGAGCAGAAGTGGAGGCCAAGTCACCTGGTCCTGGGCTTCATCATCCCTCTGTAAGCTGGACCTGGGAGGGGCAGGAAGCCAGCAAGAGCCAGAGGAAGCAGAATCCCTGCTTTGGGGTGGCTTCAGCTAGCTAGGGGCCTGGCACAAGAAAGAGTGGGCACCAGGAGCCTAGGCTGAGCTGTGGGGCTGAAGGTGTGTGTGTGAGTGTGAGTGTGTGCATGGGGTGGAGGTGAAGGGAGGGATGAATTGAGGGAGCATCTCTGCCTGCTGAGGAGGGATTTAACCTCCTGTTATCAGCTGCCAGCTTTCCTCATAATCCAGGCAAGCCCAGCAGGGATCAGCAGAGTGTGTTTCCGCATATCTGATGGACGAGGCCCGTGTCTTGTTCCAGCACATCCTGCGCTCGTCCTGTCTCCTGTGTCACCCTGGGTCTCTTCCCCCAATAAAGTCTCATTGTCTGCCCTTCCTCACTCTCCCCATCCAGGTTCTGGTGTAGGGAGAAATCTTATGCATTCAGACCCTGCTAATTTATCACTTGAGATTGCTGGGACAAAGGCTAGCTTCCAGTTTCAAATTCATTCTATTCCTGAACAAAAACCAGGTGACAAGGGACTGTTTAATCTACTTCCTTAGAAAAACCGACTGCTACCCAGCACTCTGAAATGGCATTTGCATATGAGGCATGAATGCAATCGTACATGCAAAGCTTAGAACGGTGCCTGGTGTAGGGTAAGTGGGTACTGAATAAATGGTTCTTACTTATTAAAGCAGGTCCTTTATTTCTCCTCCTTGGGTAACATGTATTTTTTTTTTTTTTTTTTGAGATGAAGTTTTCACTCTTGTCACCCAGACTGGAGTGCAGTGGCACAATCTTAGCTGACTGCAACTCCTGCCTCCTGGGTTCAAGTGATTCTCCTGCCTCAGCCTCTGGAGCAGCTGGGATTATAGGCATGTGCCACCATGCCTGGCTAATTTTTGTATTTTTAGTAGAGATAGGGTTTCACCATGTTGGTCAGGCTGGCCTCGAACTCCTGACCTCAGGTGATCTGCCTGCCTTGGGCTCCAAAGTGCTGGGATTACAGGTGTGATCCACCACACCCGGTCGTATTCTTAGTGCTGTACTCATATCCTGCATCCCAAATTGCTCCTCTCCAAGGCTGGGGCAGAGACTTCAGTCCCTCCAGTTCTAAGTGGATTCCTGAGTTCTCTGAGTCTCAAGCATTGCTGTTCTGGATGAAGCCAGGCGGTGGCCCTCATGAGCGTCATGTTATTCAGTTCTCACAAGTTTCTGGGCCAAGTGGTCTCCACCATGGAGAAGAGATGGTGGAGGCTCAGAGAAGCTCAGTAGCTTGCCTGCCCGACCTGAAGACCAGAGCTCCCACCCTCCACATGGGTGGGGTGGGCACATCTATCCACCCTTCCTGACCTGTGACACAGATCTTATCATAGGCAAATGTTTGCCTCTGGCTAGGGGCTCCGTGGGTGTGGGTTCTGTCTGGCACACTCTGTCCTGGGAATAGAAACCTGGTTTCTTCCTTGTTCCATTCTTTCTGCCTGGCATGGATGGTGACCCTCTTTCCAGTTCAGGCTGGCCAGGCTGGCCCTGGGGCCTGGAACTGGGGAGCACAAGCAGGTGTGTTTGTGTCTCAGAGAGGCCGAAAAAGGGCTGCTTGGCGGTGGGCCTGGGCCGGGAGGGGCCTCAACTCCAGGCTGTTTGCTCAGATTCCCTTTCAGTCTCCACCCCGCCTCTGCACCTGTTGTGTTCCCATCCTCCTGGGCGGCTGGCAGCTGTCATGGCTGGGGCACCTGTCCCAGCCCCCGAGGACGCCCTCTGGGCTCCCTGGCTGCAGTTTCTCTGCGGCATGTGGCTTGCACTCTATCTCTGGGTGCCTTTGTCCTCCTCTCCCTCCTCATCTCTCGCTCTTCCAGACTCAAGGCAGCAGCTCTGGGCATAGGAGGAAGTTTCAGCTGGAGTTCCCTGCTTCCTATTCTCCAGTGCCAGGCCCAGCCTAATGAGAGAGAGGACTGGGCCCTAGCAGGATGGCCATAAGCCTCAAATGCTGATGAGGTGACTCATCAGCTCAATCAAATTATCCTTTGTTCTTGATGAAGGAAACACTATAGCAGCCAGGGGCTGCCTCCTAGCTCCTCCCCAGCAGGGTCCTCTTCCTGACCTCCCCAGACCCTAGTCACTTCCCCCTACCCCATAAAAAGAAGTTTTTCCCCTCCCTTGTCCAGTCTTGTCTTCTGTACCTCCTAAGCATGGCACCAGAAGACATCACTCCTGGGTTCCAGTCCTTCTTGCCTTTCACCCACTGTGCCGCCTTGGGAAAGTCTCTATCATTTACTGGGCCTTCTTCGCTACACCTGGAAAATGGACCCAGAACTTCTTTGCCTGCCTGAAGGTAGGGGCTGACCCCAGTGCTCTCTGGTGGCTCTGCCCCCTCAGAGAGCTTGGTGACTGTGACTCTGTGGGTTTCTATTCCCCAGTGAATTTGTTCCATGTTTTATTCCGGAGTTGCTGGCTCTGCCTTAGATTTTGAGTTCTGAGAGGGCAGGTTTAGGCTGGGAATGAAGTGCTAGGCCTTGGGGAACCTGGATGAGGGAGGACTTGGTGAGGAAAGCCTTGAGCTGGGTAGACCATCATGGAAACCAAGATGGCACCCAAGGGAAGAGGAGCTGGAGCTATCTGAAAGGGGTCAGGGGACAGGAGATGGGAGGGAAAGAGGGGACGGCGATAGTAGTGGGGAGGGCCCTGGGAGCTGAATGGGTTCAGAGAGCCAAGGGCCTAAGGTTCCCTAGATGGCCCCAGAGGACAGATGCAGCTGGGGATTCTGTCAGAGCAGGCCCCCGAGGACACAGCCAGTTCTGCTCCCTGCCTGCAGGCTTTGAGATATTAAGTCCCCACCAGGTCATATATGGGTCTGTTTTCTTCAAAATTTCCAGGATGACATCTCCAGTGTCTGTCTGGGTCACCTATCAGCAGATGAGAAGTGCAGCCTTACTGCCTGTCCTCTGCCTGCATTTAGGCTTCATCCCTGGAATGCCGCCTTCGGTCCACTGGAAAACGTCTAGGCTCTACTGCCACATAGGACCCTTCTGCTTCCTTAAGGAGAAGGTCCACTGTCTCCTTGTCTTCTCTTCCCTCAGCAAGAGGGGCCCTTGCCCTTTGCCCTTTCCTCAATAGAGCATGGGTTTTGATGTTAGGCTGGTCTGGGTTTGAAGCCTACTTTGTCTTCCCTTCAGTATAACCTCTCTAAGCCTCAGGTTTTATAGCCTGCAAAATGGGGATGATTATAACTCCTGAAGGAAGGTTTTGGGATTAGTTGATACATGAGATACTTAGCACAATGCCTGGCACATAGTAAGCGATCAATAAATGATAGCATTTATACCCTCTACCATATATTTGCTTATAGCCTCTCTATTCCCCTTTCACATCCTTTCCAAAGTGTGGCTATAGAACGGACCACAGATCATTTAGTCAGAGCCGAAAGAACCTCATTCCTCAATCCCAGCCTGCTCCTGCTGGGATCTGGAACTGCCTGTTTCCCTATCCACGCCCCCTGTTACACCCCTGGCTTCTACAGCATGTGCATTGGGTCCTGCTTACCAGTTGGTGCATAGCAGGCACTCAGTGAAAAGTTGATGGATGAATAAGTGAGTGAATGATGTATGTTAGTGATTTTCTCACCCTTTTTAGTAACAGAATCCTTTGGCCAAATGAATTTTGAGATGGAGTCTCACTCCGTCACACAGGCTGGAGTATAGTGCCACCATCTCGGCTCACTGCAACCTCCGCCTCCTAGGTTCAAGCAATTCTCCCGCCTCGGCCTACCCAGTAGCTGGGATTACAGGTGTGCACCACCACACCTGGCTAATTTTTTATATTTTTGGTAGAGACAAGGTTTCACCATGTTGGCCAGGCTGGTCTTGAATTCCTGACCTCAAGTGATCCACCCGCCTTGGCCTCCCAAAGTGCTGGGATTATAGGTGTGAGCCGCCGTGCCTGGCCCCAGATGAAATTTTATGGGATGCCCCAATGAATAAAACAGAGAAGGGGTGCAGCTCTTCTGCCATATCCCAGCGTTGCCTCCCCGTCTAGAGGTCCTGGACATTGCTTACCTGGGGAAGTGACAGGAGAGGGAAGCCTCAGACACAGGACATTGCCACATCCCATTTGAGGAAGCAGTTGTGGGAAACAGGCCCATAGGTCTGTGGGAAAACCCCTTCAGATTGTGGTGTTGAAGGCCTGGAGGCCACTCAGGCCGCCTCCCAGTTCTCTGTTCTGTTTCACTCAAGTGGCCAGAGTAGGGGCTGCTGCTCACCTGAAGGACTCCCAGCTCCTGGAGCCCCCAACCTGCCCCCATCCCTGCCTGCTTACTGCTTGGCTGCTTTCCCGCAGTCCTGTGTCTGAAAGTGATTTCAGGTATGTTTGTGAGATGTTTTTTGAGGGCCTGCCCTGGGCTAGGGCAGGAGTGATGGAAGCCCGAGGGGAGTGAGGCTAAGTCAGGAGAGACCCAGCCCTGCCGGATGTGGGATGTGGGATGTGGGATGCCGCTGCTGCTCCCTCCCCCAGGGCCTCTGGCCTCCTCTTTCACCCTTCACAACCTGATAGGAGAGTGACTTTCTGAAATGCCATTCTGGTCAGTTGCCGCCCTGCTGCAGGACTTCCCTGTTGCTCTCAGGACAAAGGCCCTCCTGGTGTACCCCTGACCCATCCTGGCTGGGCAACGGAGTATTACCAGCCTTGCTTCTGGAACATGCCGGATCCTTCCAGCCACAGGGCCTTTGCCTGTGTTACACTCACTCCCCTAAGCCACCTCCATAGCACAGGGCCATTAGCTTTCAGATCTTGTCTTCACTTTCACTCAGGAAAGCCTGTCCTGAGCCCCCTGGAGCCTTGCTCCTTTCTTTCTGACCCCTTTTCTTGGGTTGTGATGATATGCTCCTTAGTGAGGCTACTTGATAAATATCTGTTTCCCACTGGACTGGAAGTCCATGAGAGCCAGAACCTGCCACTGAGGACCACCCTTGCACCGCCAGTGCATAGCTTAGTGTCTGACACAGAGTAGGGGATCAGTACATGTGGGGAGACTTGAATTAAATGGTGGAGGTGCACCGAGGAGAAGCTGGGGCAAGCAGATAGGGCTCCAGCCAGGCCATGGCTCACTCTGTGTAGGACAAAGTAATTTAATGGCTAGGAGGTGCACTGCTCAGGGGCTCAGAGGAAAGGTAAGTGCCAGGAACAGGGACGCACTCTTACGTGGGGGCCTAGGGAGGCTTCCCAGAAGAGGTGTTTCCAATGCCGGGTGGTGAGAAGGGGGCATTCCAAGTGAGGAGAAGGCAGGAACCAAGGTGAGAGGGAGGCTGGCGTCTGGGTGTGGGGCCATAGGAAGGCCAGGCTGGCCATATGCAAGGGGTTGGTGGGCAAGGGCCCAGCTGGGTGTGTTAAAAGGCAGGCAGGGTGAGGAGGGTGACTCTGCTGCTACAGGACCAGCCTCCAAAGCATCTTCTTTTGACCTCAATTTCCTCATCTGTAAAATGGGCATGTGCATACACCGATCTCTTAGGGTTCTCCTCAGGATTGAGCAAGTTAAATGTGTAGCATGCTCAGGGCAGTGTGGAGCACGCAGTAAGGCCTCACATGTGCCGTTATTATGATCGTTTCCAACAAAATGAATTTGGCTTAGTTTGTCCTTGTCAGACTGACTTAGCTTCCGTCCCCCATGGGAACTGGGTACATGTACCAGAAAGTGTGTGCGTGTGACTTTGCACAGCCACGAGACAGCATGTGTCCGTGGAAAGTGGGCTGCCTTGTGTGGCTGTTGTGGCTTCTCCCAGAAGTCTTGGGCATGCCTCTGGCTGGGAGGAGGATCGGCAGACTGAGTTTGTTCTGCCACCCAGGGCATGCCTAGCCCTCTGCTGATGACTCTAGGTCAGGCCTGAATGTCCCTCCTTGTTCTCCTAACCCCTTTCCCAGACCTGCTCAGAAGTGGGAGCAGCAGGGTCTTGAGCTGCAAGCTCAGAACCCAGTCCAGTCCCTTACATGGCCCAGGCCTCTAAGTTCTACCTGCTGCAGGGCAGCCTGTACCTTTCCTATGGCGCCTTCCTCAGCCCCCACCCCTTTGTCCCCCAACCTGCCCACTGGCTTTCCCTTCCCACCCAGCCCTTTCCCTGGGGTCCAAGATCCCACACATTGAGGACAGGAGCTGGGGCCAGGCCAGAGTCAGGGAGGAGGGTGCTGTCCTGTTGTCCTGGCAGAGGCCCTTGAGCCTGTGTGGGATGGTGACATTGTCCCACAGACACTGCCCGAGTCCTGGCCCTGCCTGTGACCTGCTGGGTAACCTCAGGCAAGCTTCTTAGCCTTTCAGAACCTCCACTTTCTTCTCTGTAAAACAGACATAATCATAGCCGCTCCCACCCACACAGTTCCTGGTGCACATTGCATGCTCAGTGCATAGCAGCTGCTCTCTTGATGATGATCTGGGCTCCCGGCACGCCTGCCCAGGGCTGGAAGGGCCCCACCTCCTAGCCTCCGTCTTCCCCCTGTCTGCACCTTTCCCTTGGCGCTGAATGTGGAGTGCCAGTGGCCACCTTAAGATTTCTCTAGAAACTTTGTGAGTCTGTGGAAGCAGGCATGTGTTAGTGTGTACATTTTGAAGTGTGCATGTAACCATGTGAGTACATGTCTAGTGGGCAGTAGGTGGCTGAGTGTGCTCAGTGGTGAATACTCCTGAATGCTTATGAGCCCACATATACGCACATCTGTGTGACTTGATGCAGACGAATAGTGCAGGTCTGTGTTGGGGTGTGTGGTGTGTGTGTATGTGTGTGCACGTGATTAAAGGGATAGGTTGGTGTATGTGTGGGAAGCCTGGATTCTGGTGCGGCACTACCTGGGTTTGCATCCCAGCCTTGCCCCCTTACCTAGGTGAGCAGCCTCTCTGTCTCAGTTTTCTCATCTGTAAGACCATCATCATCATCATCCTAGAGATGGTACCTGTTGATGATGATGGTAATACTGACCTCATCATTCAGCCTGTGAGGACCGAAGGAGTTAATACTTGCAAAGCCCTGGAACAGAGCTTGGAAGAAGACAGAAACGGTGTTAGTACTTGGTTAACAAGCTTCATCAGCTTGATTGTGAACCTCTTGAGGTCAGGGACAATGTCTGTTATGCTTCCCAGGGGGTCCCCTCTGACCTAGCTGGACCTCTGCATGGAGTAGGTGCATGAGGCTGGTGAATGAATGGCTGTTGGCCTGGGTGCCTGGGGAGGGGTGTGTGTGTCACTACATCCTTGGGATGGGACTGTGTGTGATGGGGATGTGTGTGCGTGTGCGCGCCTCTGCTTGCTTTCTGGAGCTCGCTGCTATTTCAGGAAGCCTCCAGTCTCCTCCTCCTTATGTAAATAAACATGACAGATCCCATCGGCTGTACCAGCGCGGGAGGTGGGGAGGCGGCGGCCGGAGGGGTGTGCGTGCTGCGTGCGCGTGTGGCCGGCCGGCCGAGGGCGGGCGGCGTGCGCGTGTGCGGGAGGGGGCGCGTGGGGGCGCGGGAGGGGCCTGCCATGCCGGCCTCCGCCCGCGGGGGAGGAGACGGGGGAGGAGGCGGAGAGGTGCCGGCCAGGGCGACTTGGTGACCAGCCGGCTGGCCCAGCAGAGGTGGCTGCACTGCCTGTCGCCAGAGATGGGGGGACAGATCACCCGGAGCACTCTCCACGGTAAGGCCCCGCGGACGCCTGCCGGCCCGCCCACCACAGCCCGGGGAGCGCCTGGGGAGGCCAGGCGGAGAGGCGCTGGGGCTGAGGGCTTGGTCATGCCCCTGCCTCTTCACTCCATGTGGGGCTCTGGGGCTGTGTGAGGGGCGCCTTTTGATGGTGGGTTCTGGTGCGGGGGGCAGCAAGAGAGCTGGGGAGAGCGGGAAGAGAGGCGCCTTCCCTGACAGCCGGTGGCAGGTCAGGCAGCTGAGGCTCCCCACAAAATCTCCTTGTCCTCTTACCTCCATGTCCTCTTACCAAGGTGCTGACTAGCCCCCAAGTGGGATGCGAGGTCCTGGGTGTCCCTACCTACCTCTCCCGGGACAGAGGCAGCCACAGTTAGTTAGATAGCTGGGGGGACCTGTTTGTCGGTCCTGGGATGTGGGCCTTGGAGGTGGTACTGGGTTCCATGATGGAGCCCTGCAAAGACATGTGGGCACCCACATGTGTGCTGAGTGTGTGTGCGTGCCTGTGCTGGTGAGTAGGCACTGAAGGTGCCCGTGGGTGTGCACCTGTGCTCGCTTGTGCCTAAGCACACAGGTGTGCAAGTGACAGCAACTCATATCACCTGACCTCTAGTGTGTGCTCTGTGGGGGAGGCAGTGAACTTCTGACCCCTGCAGTTCACTTTCACAGCCAGACCCACAGCCTGGAGCTGGAGGGGTCGGAGGGAGGGGGGCCACTGGTTGGCTCCCCATTTGCAGAGCTCTTGCTTGCCCCAACCCCTGTCCTCTGTTCCCTGGCTCTAGTAGTGTGGTCTTGGGAGTGCCATGGCCGATGCGGCAGCAGACCCAGAGAGGAGAAGGCTTCCTAGGGACTTGTGTGTCTTCTCTGGGCCCTGGGAACTGGGGTTCCTTTACAAACTGGCCAGAACAGCATGGGCTGACCTTGGGGAGTCCCTGACGCACTCCCCTGTGTCCCCCGCTCCCTGCTCAGATGGGATATTGGGAGGTGGGGCAGTGTCCATCTGCTGAGTCCAGTGGGCACTGAGGAGCCTGGGAGAGGCTCAGGAAGGAAGGAGGGTGGCAGCAGGAGTGCGTGGGCAGCCGTGGCCGGAACTGATGACCAGGTGGCTTCTCCCTTCCAGGCTCTGGACTTTGGGAGAGTAATTTCTAATTAAAAAACAAAAAGACAGGGAAAGATGTAGGAAAAGCAAATCATTGGCTCTCCTACAAGGAAATGAATTCCGTCCTGGGCTTGGAGGGCTAAGTGACAGATGGAAGGCCCTGGAAGACACATAATCCGGAGCCAGGCCAGGGCACTGCCAGTGGCCTGGGCCTTGGCCGGAGACTTGGATGGTCTGAACTGGGACTGGCCTTGCCTGTCTGTGGGGTGGGGGCTCTCCTTGGGGCTTGCTGGCCCCAGCAGGGCCTGTTGGCAGAGGGTCTGGAGGCAACTGGCGTTTTCCACTGGAGTCAGGCTTGGGCAAGCCTGTGGTCTGGGAAGGACAGAGAGGCCCTCAGAGCAGGCTCAGGACACAGTACACTGTCCTCTAGCAGCTGCCTGGAGCACAGGCTCCCTAGAGGGTGGACCTGAGGCCACCTTAGCTCCTGCTCTGGGAGTGGGTAGATGTGTTTTGTAAGGAAACAAATGTCTTCCTGAGCTTTGGTTTTCTCACCTGTCAATGAGGCTAGTGATAACACCCTCCTCCTACAATTGCCATGCAGGCTGGGCCCGGTGGTTCATGCCTGCAATCCCAGACACTTTGGAGGCCGAGGTGGGAGGATTGCTTGGGCCCAGGATTTTGAGACCAGCCTGGGCAACATAGCGAGACCTTGTTTCAAAAAAAAAAAAAAAGAAAAAAGAAAACAAGATTGTATGAATCATGTGAGCAGAAAACTTAACATGGGGAAAATCAAGAGGGCTTGGAAAGGCATCCTGGCCCAGGGTCATATTCCCTCCCTCTCATTTGTCCCATTTCCCTGGGGGCAGGAGGATTACTTGGGGTGCTCTGAGAGCTCTAGGAATTGGGCATCCAGGCTAGGTGGCCATCAGTGAGCGCTCATCAAGTGCCCCATCTGCCTTGGCCTCCATTGTTTTGCCAGGAGCGTGCACCCTGGCGGGGCCTCCCCTAAGCTGGTCCTGGCCTTTGCTGTTGCATGAATAGAGGGGACTGGAGCTGGAGGGTGTGGAGAGGGAGTGTTTGCCTGTGCCCACACAGCCACCCCCACCCTCACCAGAACCCCTGCATATGCGTCCTCACGCGTCCACACCCAGGTGTGCCCACACCTGTACACACACACTGACTGCTCTGGTGGCTCCGGTTTTACCTTCTTCTGGGAAATGAGCTGGGGCCAGCAGGAGACGCAGGGGTTCGCTCCTTCCTATGGGTGCTGAAGCCTGTAGCTGAGCTCCTGAAGACACGCTGAAATGGTCCTTGATTGTATTTCCTTTAAGGCCTTGGACTTTGGGCTTGTTTCAGGCCAAACATTTTGGATTGCTGTGTTAAGGTGGGTGAGAGGAGGGTGAGAGAGGAGGACCCAGGACTCTGTATGTGTGTCGGGGGTTATCTAGTTGTGTGTTTTGTTTGTGGACATGTTTTGGCTCTCTGAGCTTCTGATGTCAACAGATGTGTATCTGTGTTTTGGATCTCTGTGTACCTGTGTGATGTGTCTCTAATTGTGGATTGAAGTGACTGTGTAGCTGTGCCTGAGTTTCCATGCGGGGGCAGCCACATCTGTGGTGCTCTGTGCCTGTGCCATGCCTGTGTGTGTGTGTGTGTGTCTGTAGTGGGGCTGGTGGTGAGGAGTCAGGCTCCTCTGGGACCAGCCTGGCAGGAGACCCGTGGGGAAATGAATTCCCATTTGGAAAATGGTTTCAGCGGTTACATGCTTGATCTCTTCCATCAGCAGGTTTCCAGAGCTGCTCCTGGTCTTGAGGGCAGGCTGGCAGGGATGGGGAGCAGCGTGAGAGGAGGAAGGCAGCAGTGGCACTGGGAGGCCCCCCTTCCTCTCTCCTCTGCCATCCTCTCCTTCCTTTTTCTGCCCTTCCTCCTTCCTCTCCCTTCAACGTTCCCTCAGGGCAAGGGATGGACCCCTTGCTGATGCTTGATGTGTGGGTGACACACGCACATGCACCCAGACATACGTGTCACCCCCAGGTCAGTCCCTGGATTTAACAACCCTGAGTGTCAGAGGATGCTGGGGTACGGGGACCCGAGACATTGGCTCCCACCCCCTTCTGTCACAGAGGGAGATGCTGCAGCCAGGAAAGGGAAATGGCTAAGGTCACACAGCTGGCGCCTCAGCGGGGAAGCCAGGCCTTGTTCCTTCTGTGGCAGGTCCCCCACTTACCCTTCTTGGGTTCCTTAATCCTCAAGCAGGCAGCAGCAGAGAAGGCATCCAGTGGCCTTGTGAGACCCAAGATTAGCAGAGGGAGCCGCCCGTCTCCCGGTAGCAGCTCTGGGGGCTTAGGCCAAGGGGAGCTCTGTGGCTTGAAGGTACACACCTGCACACCCCCACGGCCTGCTTGTGCCTGTGGGCTCCAGGAAGGTGGGCATTGGGTCACTACAGCTCTGCATTTGCTTACCTCAGCCTGGCACCTGGCATACAGTGGCTCCCAGCAGATGCTGGGTCAGTGGTTAGAGGGGGAAAAGTGTGGGGTGGACAGAGGCCCTGGTCGCTGGAGGGCAGGGCAGTTGGAGCTGAAGGTGGCCTGAGGGGGTGGGTGGGGGAACCATCAGGGACAGGGAGGCCAGGCAGCATTTGAAGAGGAAGAGAAGGTGGAGCAGGTGTTCTCCCAGTGAGTTTGAATCCTGTTCCGCTCTTGATGGCTGTGTGACTTTGGATGAGTCCCTTCATCTCTCTGCATCTCAGCGTCCACTTCTGTAAACTGGGAAGGGTAAGTTTTGCCTTCTAGAGTTATAGGAAGGATTAAGTGAGCTGGTGGACGATAAGGGCAGTAGACCTAGCACATAGTAAACGCTCCACAGGTGGAGTGTGCTTTTATGAAGGCTTTTGTGGAGGTTCCTCTAGGCCTGTGTGTGCTTGCCAGTGCACACGCACACGCACGTACATGCACACACATGCACACACACACATGCACACACACGTGCACATGCACACATATACACAATACACAGTGCACATGTCACACATGCACACACATGCACAATACACGTGCATGCACCCACATGCACACACACAATACACGCACACATTCCACACGCGTGTGCACACACATGCACACGCACACACATATACACAATGCCCATGTGCACATGCCACACACGTGTGCACACACATGCACAATACACGTGCACACATGCACACACATACACAATACACACGTGCACATGTCACACATGCACACATATACGTGTGTCTATATACATACAGGTATGCACACACATGCACACAGATATATACACATATGCACATGCACACATATACACAATGCACGTGCACATACATGCACACCTATACACATGCACACACATACCCACAAGTGCACACATATACACATGCACATATACACATGCGTGCACACACACACACACACACACACACACCTGCTGTCTCTGTGTCCCCCAGCCCTGGCAGGCATGCACAACTGTGCTTGTGTCTGCCATGGGGCACACCTGCCATCTGTGTGTGTCCACACATGTACACGTGTGTGACTGTGGATATGATATGGGGAACTAGGGCTGCTGATGTTACTGAGCTGTGCTTCCCTCATTCTCCAGGCCTGGCCTGGGGGGCTTTGGGGAGATGCTGGGAGGACAGGGACAGGGATTGGGAGCTGAGCCCTGAAGAGTTAACGTTTGGAGTCCCCTTCTGGAATCTTGAGGTGAGACACAAGAGGGAGAGGAGGAGGACTGGTCCTCCTTCCAGCAGTGAGGAATTGGGAGGCACAGCTATATACACCTCTGGCTGTTAGAAATGTCAGGATGGGGAGAGTGAGTGAGTGCAAAAGGCTCAGTTGGGGATTAACTTGGCAATGAAGGTACCAGCCTTGCCCGTTCCCTGCCACTTTCTTTCACCCAGCCTGTCATGATGAGTTCATTCATCTTCCAGGGAGCAGCAGGACCTGCTGTTCACATGCCAGACGCTCTGTGGGAGGTGCTAGGGTGCTAACGTGGCCCCCACCTGGGCATGCACAGGGGCTATGGTGTTCATGGAGAAGCTGACTTGGGACGAGGGGGGACTGAGCATGCCAGCCAGCTAGCTGGGACCCACAGAGGAACCTCTGCAGAGTGTGACACATCTGAGTTCAGAGCCCAGCTCCGCCACTTACCAGCTGTGTAACCTTGGGCAAGTTATTATCTCTCAGAGCCTCTGTTTCCTTATCTGTGAAATGGGACTGTTGATACTGTTTTAGTCATCTATTGCTGCTTAACAAATCACCTCAACACTTAGCAGCTTAAAACAACAAACATTTAATGATCTCCCAGTTTCTGTGGCTCGGGAATCTCTGCACCATTTAGCTAGGTGCCTCCAGCTTCATGTCTGTCGTGAGGTTGCAGTCACATCGTTGGCTGTGGCTGCATCAGAAGGCTTGCCAGGCTTACTCACGTGGCTATGGGCAGTCCTTGGTCCCTCGCCACATGGGCTTCTCCGTGGGGCATCCCCTCGCCGTGGCAGTTGGCTTCCCCCTGAGGGAGCAATTCAGGAGCGGCAAGAGAGTAACCAAGATGGGAGCCACAGTCTTTTTATAACCCAGTCTTGGGTGTGACGTTCCATTACTTCCTCTGTATTCTATTCATTAGAAGCTACTTGTTAGGCCCAGCCCATGCTTAAGGGGAAGGGGGTCACCCAAGGGCCTGAATGCCAAGAGCTGGATACAGGGATGGTTGTTGTAGAGGCTGTTCCCATAGACACCTGCCTTGCAGGGATTGGAGGGTGTGATCAAGTAGTGTATAAAGGAAAAATGCTGCAGCATCCGATACACAAGAAAGAATCAACCCTCAGGGCCTTCCTTATCTGCTTCTCTTCTACTGCTGACAAGCGGGGAGCTATTGAAGATTCTTGAGCAGGCATGGCTGTACTCAGGCTTGCTAGGCAGGGAAGGGAGCTG
Source organism: Cacajao melanocephalus (assembly GCA_963573385.1). Taxonomy (NCBI): domain Eukaryota; kingdom Metazoa; phylum Chordata; class Mammalia; order Primates; family Pitheciidae; genus Cacajao; species Cacajao melanocephalus. The sequence goes on from CAUYLG010077698.1 coordinate 52,585, forward strand.
CTCCCTTTATTCGTTTCTTTTTCTAATTTCTCCACTGGACACCAAAAAGGGCAAGGCATAAAGTGGGTGCTGCCTGAACTCCTGCCAATTCATCAGTAGATAGAAGAATCAAGCACTAGCAATTCATTCAGCATTTTTTATTGAGGACCTACTATGTGCTGTGAACTAGGCTATAAAAAAACAGTCATAAAAAAGACAATGGTCTCTGCCCTAGGGAGGCTCACAGTCCATCAAGGGGACAGACAGGAACAAATAACCCTGCAGCTTTTCCCAGCACAGTGCTACTTTGCAGAACACAGAAACTGATGGGAGTGACTTCTCAACTCTCCCAAGAATGGCATATAACCAAAACCATTCTGGATGCGGAAGAGACAAGTCAATGCATAGCATACAACGAGTGCTTTGGGGCATCTGGGCTTAATCCTGTGTAAGAACTAGGGTTGGGAAAGGCTGCTTGGTGATGGGTGCTCTATTAGGGGGCTTATGGGGTCCTCAGAGGTCCACAGTAAGGCCCCTAACCTAGTCTAAGGGTCCTCAGAGGTCCATAGTAAGGCCCCTAACCTAGTCTAGGGGAATTCTGGGAAAAATCTAGGTCTGAAGGATGCATGAAAAAGGCAGACACATAGGTGGGAAGGAAGAAGCAAAGGTTCCTAGCACAGAAATGGGCCTGGGCCAAGCCTGGAAGTCAGCGGCAGGTGTGGGAGGTAGAGGCCCCTTTAGGGAACCCAAAGGAGTTTGATTCTGCCCGGTTTTACAATCATCTCTGTTCTCCAACTTCCATCCCCACCTGTCCTTCTCCCACCAGGAGTCAGGCATCCCCAGCCTTCCAACCATACTCCTAAATCCCTTCCCCCAGAGGGAGCCCTATTCTGTTAATGCTGATAAGCGAGTCCAAATCAGGACCATGCTGGCAATCTGAGATTAGAATGTTTGGGGTAAAATAAGACTGAAGTTTCTGGTCTCCCACTGGGCTGAAATGAGCCAATCATTTCCTGCATTGGTTGTGTTTCATTTTTTTAAAAAAGACCTTATGTTGGGATCAAATGATAAGTTTGCAAAATTCTTTCACATCTATAAACATACTGAGGCCTCACTACAGCCTGGAGAGGTGGGCAGGGCAGCTATGATGAGCTTCATTTTACAGAGAAACAAATAAGGTCCAGAGAGGTGAAGCAACTCGTCCAAAGGCACACAAGTCTGTGGCCTGGTCACGGTTGGAACCCAGGGCCTCTTGCCTCCAATGCTCATTCTCTGTGCCTCGCGCCACTGCCCAGAAAGTGAGACAACACTGTCTCTTGGATGAAGATGATGATGCCAGCACTGGTTTTCAGGACCGCGGGTTCAGAACAAGATGATCTTGGATGCAGTGGGCTTCAGCAAGGCCTTGAAAGGTGGGTGGGGTTTGGAGACGTACAAGTGAGGCAGGCTTGAGCAAAGGTGTGGGGGCAGAAAAGCAGAGTGATATGAATAATAATGATGAGAGCAACCATTTACTGAGTTTGACATACACCATCTATTTTAATCGTCACAAGAATCTCATGAAGGTCTGCTATGACCCCACTTCACAGATGAGGAAAGTGAGGCTCCCAGAGGTCTTACAGTTAGTGACAAAGCTGCTAGGTTTGGAGGCAGCCAGCCCTGGGTTCAGATCTGAGCTCCTCACTCAATGTGTAAACCTAGCTTCAGAGGCTCTGTGCCAGAGTGGCGTTGGGGGCATAAATCAAGACACTGCCCTTGAAGCTGTGAGAGGCTGGGCACTGTTATCAGTATCAGGGCCTCTGCTCTCTGCTGGGGTGGTGAGCTCCCCCGCCATCTCTCCCTGGCAGCCCAGCTGAGCCCAGCCTGGGGCATCTGGGGCTCTGCCAGGGGTTCTGGGGCAGAGCTTGGTGGGGCCATGGGGAGGTCACTCTGGAGGCTATGTGTGTCCAGGCATCTGCCCTGGGACCCTGCTGAGAGGCAGGAATTTGGTCTGCCAGTTGAGGGTCACCCGGAGGGCCAGCCAGGCTTGTGTCTGGCAGCTCATAAATGCCCAGGAGGAATGGGGCTGTGGAGAGAGTTTCTACCCTGTCAGCAGCAGCCTCACCCAAGGAGGGTGCCCCTACTGGGGCTCACAAGAAGCCTGTAAATCTGTCACTTGAGGGCCCTCCCTGGGAGCCCAGCTGAGAGCCAGGTGGCACAACTGGGGCTCCATCCAGTTGTGTGTGCCCCTGTGGAGCAGTTGTGCAGCCCACACGCCCCGTATTTTGAGGCCCTTTGCTGCAGCTGCTCCCTCAGCCCAGCCTGCCCAGCCCCTTCTGCACACAGCCTTCTCTGAAGCGCCTGCTGTCTTGGACTCATGGGGAAAAGGGGCACCAGTACCAGATACTGAGTAGGGTAAAGGACCCCAGATGTGGCCTCAGGTGCTAGTTCTGCCACATAACTGCTCTGTGACCACAAGTGAGTGGCTTAACCATTCTGAATCCAACTCCTTCATTTGTAGAATAGGGACCTTAAGGGGTCATCGTCCCAGTGTTGGGAGGACCCTGTTGGATAGTGTAGGGAGGAAGCTCCACCCCAAGCTGCCCCCTCTGGACCCTTGGCATCAGAGCTATGCTTAGAGTTCATTCTCATTTTGCTTTCTGCTCCCCACCCCACCCTCCGCCCCCAAGATTTTAATGCCAGCTGGGATGGAGGAGGGGGTAGCAGGAGCAGGAATGCCGCAGATGGGGAGGAGGGTTCATCCTGATGACGGCTGCCAGATTGGACACTCGTAGTCCATGAGAACAGCGCCCCCTGGAGGACTACTGGGCACAGCGCATCGCGGCCCCAGCCCTGGTTCAGAAGAGTGTCGAGGCCTGAGTTAGGGCTGTAGCCACAGGGTGGACAGGAGAGGACAGAACCAAGGGGTGCTTATTCCTGAGGCAGGATTGGTAGATTGGGTGAGGGGTGCTCAGGGGCTCCTCTGGAGCCAGGAGCAGAGAGCAGTGGGTCAGGAGTGCAGCTGGGGCCTGCCACATGACGGGAGCCCACAGTCTGTGGCATGAGACACCCAGCACACCAGAGAGGGTTTTCAAGTGGTCTCCCCAGAGTGGCTCGGTGGTCGATGATCACACAGCGAGCTGAGTATGGAGAGAGGGGGCTGAGGACACCTGCTCAGGGCGGGCCTGGCCTCCATGGCGGTCCTGTTGGCCTGCCCACACTATGGGCAGGAGAAGATAGGCATGGTAGTCAGTGAGTGGGCCTTGCAGCTACCAAAGTGCTCTCTCTCCATACCTGGGCAGGGAACCCCTATTCTGTTTCACAGATGTGGAAGAAACTTAAAGGTTAGGGTGCTAGGTCCAGCTAAGCATTGAGGGTCTCCTGGTAGAGGGCCACATCCTAGGCACTGCCCAGGGCGAGCTGATGGGGGTGCCGTGGTGGTCAGAAAGTGCAGCCTCTCTTCTCTCCATCTGAATGAAGATGTGACTTGTTAGTTGTATTATAGATTTTATTTTTTAATTTAATCTTTTTTTGAGACAGGGTCTTGCTCTATTGCCCAGGATAGAGTGCAGTGGTGCCATCACAGCTCACTGCAACCTTCCAGGCTCGAGTGATCCTCCCACCTTAGCCACCTGAGTAGGCGGGACTGCAGGTGTGCACCACCATGCCTGGCTAAATTTTGTATTTTTTTTTGTAGAGAAGGGGTTTCACCATGTTGCCTAGGCTGGTCTTGAATTCCTGGGCTCATGAGACCAGCCTGCCTCTGCCTCCGAAAGTGCTGGGATTACAGACATGAGCCACTGCACCCAGCCAGTTATTCTTTAAATATAGTATATATTTTCTAAATATAGTGTATATTTACTATATACGCATTATACCTCATAAACTAAGATATAATGTGTATATAGTAAAACTCGTCCTTTTCAGGTGTATCGTTTGGTGAGTTTTGACAATGTGCACGTTGTGTAACCACTACCACAATCTCAAGATATGGAACATTCTTTCTTTCCCTTTTTTTTTTAAGAGATAGAATCATGCTCTGTCACCCAGGCTGAAGTGCAGTGGTGCTACCAGAGCTCACTCAAATTCAAATTCATACTCCTCAATCAACCTCAAATTCCTGGGCTCAAGCCATCCTCCCGCTTCAGCCTCCCAAGTAGCTGGGATTACAGGTGTGAGACACATGCCTGGCTAATTTTTTATTTTTCTACTTGTACGATGAGATGGGGTCTCCTGGTGTTGTCCAGGCTAGTTTTTATACTTCCTTCATGCCCCTTTGTAGTCAAATCTCACCCCTGCTTTCATTCTCTGATACCTGCTGATCTCTGTCTCTCTCTAGTGTGCCTTTTCCAGAATATCATACACATGGAATCATACAGCGAACAGTCCTTTGCATCTGGCTTCTTTCATGTAGCATACTTTTGAGAGCCGTTTTTTGTATGTGTCTATCCGTGGTTATGTTCCTTTTTATTATGGAGTAGTGATTGCGTGGAGGTGCCACATTTTTAACTGTTCACCAGCTGAAGGGCATTTGAGTTGTTTCTGGTTTATATGAATAAAGCCGCTGTACATTTGTGTACTGGTCATTGTGTGGACATGTTTTCATTTCTCATAGGGAAATGCCTGGAAGTGTGAGTGCTGGAACCTATGTTAGGTGTTTTTCACTTTATGAAAAACTGCCAAACCATTCTCAACATTGGCTTTCCAGGTTGTGTCATATCCCAACAGGAGTGTAGGGGGGCTGAGGACATGGTTTGCGTTTCTGTGTTTTGGTTGGCATACATACATGTATCATGGAGACAACATAATAGAATGCCATGTATTGCCCTGTGGGCTACATGAGATGGTTTTAGGTGGTACATAAAGTAACCTTTTTTCTTTTCTTTTTTTTTCTTTTTCAGGCAGAGTCTTGCTCTGTTGCCCAGGTGGAGTCCAGTGGTGCTATCTTGGCTCACGGCAATCTCTGCCTCCCGGGTTTAGGCAATTCTCGTGCCTCAGCCTCCCAAGTGGTTGGGATTACAGGCATGTGCCACCACGCCCGGCTAATTTTTATATTTTTAGTAGAGATGGGGTTTTACCATATTGGACAGGCTGGTTTTGAACTCCTGACCTCAAGTGATCCACCTGCCTCAGCCTCCCAAAGTGCTGGGATTACAGGCATGAGCCACCCGACCCAGCCTTAAGGAACCTTTTTTTTTTTTTTTTTTCATATTTTATAGGTTATGAGTATTCTTTAATTTGCATTTAAAAATTTATCCAGCATACCAAATCCATGAATTCTTGGCTATTAATGCCTTTTTATTTTTTTGAGACAGAATCTCACTTTCACCCAGGCTGGAATGCAGTGGCATGATCATGGCTCACTGCAGCCTTCAACCCCTGGGCTCAAGGATCCTCCGAGCCTCAGCCTCCTGAGTAGCTGGGACTACTGGGACTCAGTAGGGGCATGCATCACCACATTCAGCTAATTTTTAAATTTTTTGTAGAGATGAGGTCTTGCTTTGTTGCCCAGGTTGGTCTCCAAGTCCTAGGTCTCAAGTGATCCTCCTGCCTTGACCTTCCAAAGTGCTGGGATTACAGGTGTGACCCACCTCGCCTGGCCTATTAATGGCCAATAACAAAGGCCCTGCAGTCAGATTGCTGGTTTGGCTCCTAGGTCCCTTTCTTACTGGTTGTGTGATCCTGGGCAAGCCACTTAATCTCCCTGAGGCACAGATTTGTCATCTGTAAATGGGTTGATAATGTCTCTCCCTATTTTGTAAGTTTGCTGTAAGGGTGAAACCAGTAAGTGTATGTAAAACTCCTAGTTCAGAGCTTAGCAAATGACTACCACTGTTATTTGATGCATATGACCCATGTGTGATAGGCATGTGTTTTGTATGTATTGTTTTGCACATCCATGTGTACATGAATATGTGTGTATGTCATAGTACACGTGTACATGTGCAGTTCCTGGTCTCAGGGATACGGGAGAGGATGAATGGCCTAGGGTTGGGATTACCTTTGCATGCTCACAGGTGTACCTGTGTGCCTGAGTGTATCTTTTGGAGGCCACATGCCTAGGTGCACATGGTGCCCCTGGACTACAGTCCCACCTTTTCCATCTGTTCTGCTGCCAGCCAGGGTGCCGGGCCCATGCTGCCCCAGCCCCACCCTTCACCCCCTACCCATACTGGGATTGACAGGGGTCCTCTCTGGAAGGGAGGCCTTGGGGATTGTGCTTCCAGTGTCTGGGTCTCTGGCCCCTTGTGTCTCCACTGTATTTGCCCAGAGTCTGTGTTTTCTGCACCTTTACTCAGGGCCCCAGACTAGTAGTATGGGTGGGTGGGAAAGAGAGGGAGCATTTTGAAGGGGTTGCGGCCCTGCAGTTGCTCCATGGATTCTGAGTGGAGGCTGGGGAGGGGGAACCCCAAAGGAAAGGCTCTCAGCAGCAGCTGGGTTCAGCGGGTTTTTAAAAACTGCTTCATGGAGGTGTAATTGACATACACTAAACTGCACATGTTTAAAGTGTCCAGTTTGTTGAGTTTTAACATATGTGTACACCCATGAAATCATTACCACATCAAGATAAGGAACACATAGGCCATTGAAACCATCTACAAAAAATAAAAAGATAGGGAACACAGCCACACCGCCAAAGGTCACCTTGTGCTCCTTGATAATCCTGCCTCTCTACCCCACCATCTGATTTTTTGTTGTTTGTTGCTGTTGTTGTTTGTTGTTATTTGTTGTTATTGTTGTTTGTTGTTATTGTTTCTTGCTCTGTTGCCCAGGCTGGAGTGCAGTGACACGATCTTGGCTCACTGCCTGGCCCACTTATCTGCTTTTGATTACTACAGCTTCATTTGCACTTTCTAGAATTTGATAAACATGGAAGGACAGGAAGGGGTTTGAAGGGAAAGGAGGCCATGCAGTTGCTCCATGGATTGTGTCCTGCTTTTTTTTTCTTTTTTCTTGAGATGAAGTCTTGCTCTTGTCCCCCAGGCTGGAGTGCAATGGCGCAATCTCAGCTCACTGTAACCTCCGTCTCCTGGATTTAAGCCATTCCCCTGTCTCAGCCTCCTGAGGAGCTGGGATTATAGGCGCCTGCTGACAGACCCAGCTAATTTTTGCATTTTTAGTAGAGACAGGGTTTCTCCATGTTGGCCAGGCTGGTCTCGAACTCCTGACCTCAGGTGATCTGCCCGCCTCAGCCTCCCAAAGTGCTGGAATTATAGGCTTGAGCCACCATGCTCGGCCTGCTTTGTTTTTAACATGCTAATTTCACTCACATCATTACTGTGAAATTCACCTATGCTGTTACTCATATCAGTTCATTGCTGTTTACTGCTGAGTACTATTCCATTGTGTAGATGCACCACAGTGTGTTAGCCATCCACACAGCAGGGGTTATTTTTCTCTTATGCTTCCATTTCTACCTGTGGATGTGAACCTCAACAATGTGTGATGTTGCCTTTCACCAGCACATATTCTATGAAACGAAGAGTCAAGCTGTGTCTGAGGCTGGCCCGAGCGCAGTGGGCATCTTTTCTAGGCAGGGTACCTGTAGCCAGTGCCACTCTCTGCCCTTTGCCCCAACTGTCCCTTTCCCTGAAATGGCCTCCCCTCCTCTGCACTATCCAGAGGCCATTCAGCTTCTTCCAGGCAGCCTTTCCAGACTGTCTAGGTCTCTTATGAGCATTTCCAGCCCTCACAGCCTGATGGTTCCAAAGCCTGTTCAATTGTTCCTGTCTTGTCTCCTTGGTGAGGACAAGGTGAACTCCTCCTCGTGCCACCCCCTCCTAGTGCGCCTGGCAGGCAGGAAGCTGCTCCAGAGAGGCCCGCAGGCTGATGCACAGGGTGTCTGGCTGGCCCGGGGCTGTGGAGACTGCCGTCTGGTGCCTCCGGGGAAGTGAGGAGCAGAGATGCAAAGTCGTACAGAGGGATGCAGACCAAAGCCAACGCAGCCGGGACGGAGGGCTGGGCCTCGCCCTCTCCCTTCTCTCTGTCTTCCATCTCCTTCCTGGAAACCCCTCCTCCTCCTCTAGGGAGTGGAAGGACCCCGCAGGCCCAATGCCGAGCTCTTTGCATCATTAAATTCCTGCCTTGGAGGACCAAAATTTGAAACATCCCAGAAGGCCTCTGTCACATTTTGTGGCTTTCTACGGCTCCACCCCCTTCTCCTCCATTCTTCAAGGTTCTCTTTCCCCATGATGATGGGATGGGCGGGCTCCACTTCCTGAAGGACAGGGCATGGATCTTAGGGGCTCCACCTGAGTCCCTAGATCCTGAGGCTGTGTTTTAATTAATGCTGCCTGTGCTGCTGAGACTTGTCTTTTAGCCACAGAGTAGAGGCCACCCATTGTGCCAGAGAGGGAAATGTCTTCCCCAAGGTTACAGAGCCAGTTAGTGACAGCCCTGAGGACAGGGTCCATGCATGTTTCATGTCTGTGTCTCCAGTGCTCAGGACAGAGCTTGGTATTCAGAAGATATGTCATAAATATTTATTGAGTAAAATAAATGAAGAAACCAAGGATGGTGGAGTGCCAGTGAGTGGTGGTGGAGGGCAGTGGTAAAGGTGATGTGCTACCATGGCAGGTGGTGAATGAAAGGCAGAGGGTGGTGGTAAATACCAGTGGGGAGAGGAGATGGGAGAGAGTGGAGGTAGGAGGTGATGGGGAAGGTAGAGGGGAGAGGTGGTGGATAGTGAACCAGTAGAGCATGGTAGGGATGGTGGAGCGGGAGATGGTGAGAGGTGATGGCAGAAGGGTGGTGGCAAGGGGTGGCAGCAATGGTGGAAGTACTGGGCTCTGGGTGACTTCTGTTTATGCCCAGCCTCTGCCCTTCCCTAGGGGACCCTGGTCTGGCACTTGGACCCGTCAAGTTCTCTGACACCATGGCCTGTTCCTTTGCAGACTCCATCGGAGGCCCCTTCCCCGTCACCTCTCACCGATGCCACCACAAGCAGAAGCACTGCCCACCAGTGCTGCCAGGTGGGGGGCTCCCAGCCACACCGCTGCTCTTCCACCCACACACCAAGGGCTCCCAGATCGTTATGGACCTCAGCCACAAGGCCGTCAAGAGGCAGGCCAGCTTCTGCAACGCCATCACCTTCAGCAACCGCCCGGTCCTCATCTATGAGCAAGTCAGGCTGAAGGTGGGCCTGCCTCCCCACTCCGCCCCGTCCCTGCCCCCTACACCCACCCCCTCCCACGCTTCCTGCTTCCCTCACTGCATCTCCTGGGCCTCTGGACTCTGTCCCTCAGCCACTGCCTGCTGCCACCCTCATCGCCACACCCTGCCCTCGCCTTTCCTCTCTGTTGCCCCTCTTCCTTCTTTCTTATGCCTTTCTCAACTGCCTGTGTGACAAGGAAGGAACCGGGAGGGTGGTGGCCACGGGAACCCCTTGCTGTCTTCCCAGCAGGGAGGGCTCTGGGGAGGGAATGGTGCTGGAATACTGGGCAGGCTGCCATGGGACACTCCAAGGAGCACACCCAAGGGGGGGCTGCCCTTGGTCCGACTGACCAAGTGGGAGAGGGTAGGCTGAGGCCACCCCCTGCCACCCAGATCACCAAGAAGCAGTGCTGCTGGAGCGGGGCGCTGCGGCTGGGCTTCACCAGCAAGGACCCGTCCCGCATCCACCCTGACTCGCTGCCCAAGTACGCCTGCCCCGACCTGGTGTCCCAGAGTGGCTTCTGGGCCAAGGCACTACCCGAGGAATTTGCCGATGAGGGCAACATCATCGCATTCTGGGTGGACAAGAAGGGCCGCGTCTTCCACCGCATCAACGACTCAGCTGTCATGCTGTTCTTCAGCGGGGTCCGCACGGCCGACCCGCTCTGGGCCCTGGTAGACGTCTACGGCCTCACACGGGGCGTCCAGCTGCTTGGTAAGTGCCTGCCCCTCTGGCCCCTTGGTGCAGGGGACACCCCTCAGCCTCTGGGCACTGCAGCCTGACACTGTTCAACCCCATCGGGCGTAGCGAGCCCTCCCTGATGGTGCTAAGGGGAACAGGGGCAACCCTGGGAGCTTGGTGTGAACTGCAGAGGGTGCCTTTCCTCCAGGCCTGCGGCTTTGAAGGGGAACCTGGGTGTGATTTCTGCTCTCTCTAGCGTCTCGGGGTGCTTTGGGCAGTGTGCACACTTCACAGTCATAAGTGGTGGCCTCAAAGACCATCACCTCAGAAGTAATTAAATTAATCGTTACAACACAACCACAGTTCACAGAGCACTTACTATGTGCAAGGCACTTCATTCTTGCCTGTTCTCATAGCAACCCTGGGAGGGAGATCCCTCGATTGAGTAGAAACTCATGTCCAGGGAGGTTGCATCATGGTCTCAGGAGCCGGGGCCCTGGAGGGGTGGAGCCAGCGCTGAGACTCCAGCTCCAAAGCCAGCTCTCAGCCCTTAGGCTCTGCAGCCTCCCAGGAGGCTGGGTTCCAAGCCCACCCTAGTGCTTTTTGCAGGGATGTTGGATGAAAGGGCAGGATTTGGGGGCAGAAGGCACTGGGGGAGCTAAGACTCTTGGCTGCTCCCGGGTCCCCAGCGTAAGTTACGCTCTTTCAGGAGAGAGAGAGAGCGAAGAGGAGGAGTTTCGGGAGGCAGCCTGGCAGGCTCAGGAGAGTAGCTTCCCTGCTGTGGCACACGTGCCGGGGCTGGAAGAGGACAGGAGAATCTCCGACTTCCTAGGGTCACACAGTGAATTGGTGGTTAAGGTGGGATTAGAACTCAGATCACCTGACTCCCAGACCAGGCTCCTTCCCACCTGGCTCTCCTTGTGCACGGGCACTCAAGTGCACATGGGCACATGTAGACTCTGGCTACAAATTAGGCCATCGGCAAACTGATTCTGTCTCCAGGCGGAGGCTGCGCAAGCCTCAGCTTCCTCGTCTGTGAAATGCGTTGGTGGAAAGATTAAATTCCATCACAGAGGCTGTGAGTAAAGTGCCCAGCACAGTCCCCGGTACCAAGTATACGCTCAGGCGACACATTCCTTCCGTCTCCCATCTCTACCTGCCTCTCCCTGCAGAGAAAGAGGCCAGGGAGGTGGCTGAAAAACTTTCTTTTTCCTTTCTGACTTCAAAATGTAGAAACAGTGAAGCTCTTCTTTCCACAACACCTTTATTTGAGCAAAAAGTCAGTGATGGTAAAAACAAAGAAATGAGTCAGAAGCCTTTCTGTTTGTTGCGTTCCGAACATCAGGAAGCTGTTTTTATTAGCGGTAGTTTGGGAACTTTCTGTTTTTTGACTCAATAAAAGTGTTTCTACATTCACAATGACACGTTAAGAGCCTGGAACTGGGCTGTTCTGGGTCTCAGCAACTGCGGAAGGGAGCCCAGGTGCTTTGCGTTTTCTCTGTGAAATGGGTGTGCCTACAGCCAGGGGCAGAAAGGGCAGTGCTCTTGCCCCCGGGCTACAGAGACTGGCAGAGCCTAGCCTTGTGATATACTAGGGGTGGAGCCTCAGTTTCTTCATCTGTAAAGTGGGGCTAAATGCTTTCTCAGGGTGCTTTGGAGGCTCAAAAGCTGACTTGAGGAGCAGCTGATGCACAGTAGTCAGTGGCTGTCATTCGTTCCCACCCATCCTAGGGAGGGCAGTTCTTAACTCAGGCTCGAGTGAATGCCTCGGTGTTGCTCTCGTGTCCTCAGGGCCCCACACTTCAAGGCACGGGAGTCCCAGAGCTTGAGTTTAAGCTCTAACCTGACCACTTCTGCCTGAGCCTCAGTCTTCCCATCAGTGTAATGGTTGTGAAGGCTCTGACTTAGCCCAGGACTCAAGCACATGGTGGAAGGCAAAGAATGTCTCTGCTCCTGAGGAAGCCACAGTCTTGCTGAGGGGTGGGCAGGTGAAGGCAGTGGGGCAACATTCTTGCTTTTCCCTAAGCAAAAAGTGCCCTTCCTTACAGTCCCCACTCTGGCTTCAAGGCCAGCCCCAAAGCCCCCTCCTCCCTGAAGCCCTCCTGCGCGGAATTCTCTTCTCCATCCTTGTGTGCCACTAAGTGCTGCTGGCGCTCCTCTCAGTCTTGAGCATCGGCAGAGCCTTGGTCCTCTTCCCTGCAACACCGGGAGGAGTCCACGTCTCACCCAGTCGGGCTGCTTTCCAGGGTGGAGGCTTCTGCCTGACCTGCAGAAGATGCAGAGGTGGGTAGGGAGGAGTAGTTGCGGGGGGGACGAATGGGAGGATGGATGCCTTGTTAGATGAAGAAAAGGCGGGTAGGTGGGGGCTGAGGGAGACCCAGCCATGCCCACAGACAGCCAGGCTCACGGGGAAGTTAGGGAGATGAAGCAAACACTCCAGACGATGCCAGCGCTCCAACCCAAGAGAAGCCAGTAAATCGCTAACCGCTGTGGTCATGGGATCCCTTCCATCTGCCGAGATGGTTTCTATCCAGTTATCTCATTTAACCCCTCCAAAGCAGGCCCCACAGGGAGTGTTTTTTATCCCCATCTGGCAGGGAGATAACTGAGGCCCACGCAAGGCCTGGCTTGCCCATGTAGGGCTGTGGCAGAGCTGGGACTTGAACTGGGTGTTCTGATGCCAAAAGCAATGCCTTTCCCATTACCCTCCAGCTGGTTTAAACATAAAAGGAGGCAGGAAGTCGGAGGAGGCTGAGGTCAGTGGGGGAGGATGGAGGCCAGGAGGTCTTCTTGGAAGAGAAGGCTTGGGCTGGGCCTGCAAGTTCCAGGAGGGTCCTGGCACATGGGAATGAAGCGGAACATGCCAAGTGTCAGGGGCTTCCCACCCTCAGGGGCTGAGGAGGGCGTGGAGAAAAATCTGAAGGGCCCACCCTGGGCCAGAGCCCAGGTGGCCTGACCTGGTCCAGCCCCATTCCCCTGTGACTATAAATGGGTTTTCATGCAGTGTTTTCAGTTGCGTTTGGAGGTCCCGACAGGCTCCTCTCTGCATACCCGATAAGGCTGAGGCCCAGTTGATTCTGTCCCAGCTGTAAATCACCATAATCCCTGGGTATTTTCAAACACTGATTATGGCCCCTAAATTCAATTGGCAGATTAAGATATCCCTTCATTTTATTCTTCCTGATTTTTTTTTCCGGAAAAGAGAGAGACACAGAGATTCATCCAGAGATCTCCTGAGGTGGGCATGATCTCTCCACCTTTGTTCTGTGCCTGTCCTCTGAGATACTCCCCTCTACCCCAGGCAGCCTCAGGGTCAGACTCCTTCTCTGCCTCCTCTTCCTCTCCGCCCCACTTCCCGCCCCTTCCTCTCTCCATTGCCTGCCCCTTCACTGCATCTGTATCTTTCTGGGCTGTTCTCGCTCCCTCCCCCCAGACCCTCTCCCACTTCTTGCTTTCCCTGGTCTTGGTGTCGTTCTCCCTTCTGCTGTCTCTCCTCTGAAGAAGGTCGCTGTCTGTCTTGGTGGCTTTGAGGCTGGGTCAGTCTTTCCTGGGGTGATTGTCCCCCAAACCAATGTCTGATCTTCAGGGATTTTCTGCCAGGCCTGTCCTTGTCCACTCTGGAACCTGTGGTCAAAGCCCTCCCAACTGCAACTGCTCTGTGTTTGTTCCTTAGACCAGAGGCTTCCCAGGGTAGCTGGCGCAGAGTAGGTACGCAAGTCGCACCATGGGTGCATGAGTTGTGTCCCCAGACAGAGTGGAGGCAGGGGCTGGTGTCTCCCCTACAGATGGTCCTCCCTGCCCTGACCAGAATCCAAGCCCACAATGGTGCCCATGCCACAACCCCAGCAGGCCCTCCTCCCCATTACGCTGGAGTTCAGCAGATCACCTCTCTCTTTAGGGCACCCTGGCCTAAGCCCAGGCTAGTATCTCCAAGAATAACAGCTTCCGACCTCCAGGGAGAAGGACTCGCCAGCAACTAAATAAACACAGGTTTTTATGGGGTGATTAATACATGGAGAAAGAAGCTGCTATCCCTGTGTCTCAAGGTCTCCTTGATCCTCTCAGAAATGTCAATTCAGGAAGAGCAGCTGTGAGTCCCGGCAAGAGGCTGCTAGGCCAAGAGCCCACTTACGGGGTGCTCCAGAGCATCCCTCAGTGCCCACCACAGCCTAGGCACTATGTGGGGACAGGTGGGAGACAGAAGAATAAAAAACCCAGCCACTCTCCTGGAATAGTGTTTTCCCTGAGGACACATCGTATAACTGATGCAATGTGGTCCAAGTTCAGTTCTGCAATCAGGTGTGAGCTGAAGAGTAAAACTGTGTGTATATGTGGGAGGGAAGTGCAGCTGGAAAGTAACCCAGGAGGACTTCCTGTAGGAGACAAGTTTTAAGGAACCAAGCAAGGTGAAAAGAATGGATTGATTGAGGAACAATTTAGCTCAGACAGAGGGGTGTCCACAGGCACAGAGGTGGGGAATTGGCAGTCAGTAGGGGAGCAGATCCGGGAGGGGAAGGAATGAAGTGGAAAGGTAGTGGGTGACTTGTGGAGGTGAGGGGTGTGCACAGGTGTGAGTATGTGTATGCATCACAGGGGCGAGAGCCATGAGAGTCCAAAGCTTCCAGCAGCTTCTGTGCTGTCAGGTTGTTTAGTAAGAGGGACTGGCTGGTTGACAGCGGAGAAGTACGAGACCCAGAGATGGGGAGGGGCTGCCCAAACTCTCCCAGTTGCTCATCAGTCAGGCCAGGCCTGGAACCCAGATCTCTCAGGCTGATCTGGGAGTAAAGTCAGAGGGATGAGGCTATCAACACATCTAAATGGTGGGGCTGGGCCCTGGAGGGTTCTAGGAGGGGATGAGGTGGGGGCTCCCGAGGGCTTATGGCATTCTGTTCCATCCCTCACCATGCACAGGTTTCCAGGTCTTGGTAAAAGACCCACGCCTGCCTACTGAGGAGAGAGGTATATGGAGACTCTCAGGGTGGGCTTCCGAGGGTCACGGGCTGCTGGGTGGGATATAGGGGTCTGGGTCAGGTCCCCTATCTATGGTGTGCCTCAGCTTGGCGGCACTGAGAGTGAGTGATCCCCAGGCCAGGACCACACTGCCATCTGGGGCTTCCGCTTCCCAGGATAAACCAATATTTACCTTCAGCTGTCGCTGCCAGGGGCTAAGAGGCAAATATTAGTTTAAGGAGCCTGAGCCAGCTCTTGGGCTGGGGGAAATAGTTGAGGCTGCCGATCATGATTTCTTCTTCCTTGATGATTTTCATTTCTTTTTGATTAAGAAAAAGTCTTGCTTTTCCTTCCGATTCACGGACTCTTCTGGCACTTCCTTTATGCCCACCCCAAATTTTGCCAGTTATATCATCGCCCCACACCAAACCCTCCCCTCCACCAGGAGGCTTTCCCAGACCTCCCCCATTCAAAATGACCCTTCTTCCTCCTGACCATCGGAAGCACATGGAGACCTAAGTGGTATAAGCAGCTTTGAGTCACGTATTGTCCTGCTCTTTAAGGAGATAGCATGTATCCTCTTTGTATATAAAGGAAGGTATTATGGTGCCCATTTTGAAGACAAGGAACAGAGACTCAGAGAGGTCTGATAACTTGCCTGAGGTCACACAGCCAGCAGTTGGTGGAGCTGGGATTTGAATCCAAGAGCTTGGACTATATTACCTTCTGGCATCTATAGATGTGAGTCCATCTGATCTCCCTATTAAGTCTGGATACCCGACAAGAGCAAGGACTGTGGGCCTTCTCTGCCTTCCAGAATCGAGCTTATGAGAGCTCAAGGCATCAAGAATCAGCTGCACATGTTGGGCACAGATAGGCCACTAGGGGCCCAGCAGTGCTGATGCAAGGAAGATGGGCATTGTGGTGCTCAAGAAGCCGGCGTCAGTGGGGAAGGTGGGTCTGCCTGCCTTGTAGTTCCCCGGAGGCTCCCAAGGGCTTCGTCTGGTTTGGTTGTTCCTTGTGCACTCTAGTTTTCTACCACAATGAATATATGTAAAGTTGAATCACATGTAATCGCCAGTATTGGATTATTTTTAACTTATAGAAATGGCAATCTCATGTTCGCTCCTAGCATCTCTGGGGCCTAAGAGATTGTACTGGGGGCCTTGGAGAGAGTGGTGGGGCTCAGGGTAGGTTGTATGTGGAGGGAGGAGCTGGGGCCTTGCAGTATTGGGGACAAAGCCTTCATTTCAGATGCAGGAGACTGACTGAATCAGGACCTGACCTGGCCACTCACTACCTCTGGGCGGTTCTCAGCTTCTCTGTGCTTCAGCCTCCTCATCTATTATTTGGGCATAATTAAACATGCCCCACTTACCTTACAGATGTGGAAACGTGTTTACACAAATGAGAAGGGCTTATGTCTTTAGGTTAAAAAGGAATACCTAATTTAAAAACACTGTCCTCTCCTGTCAAAAAAAGCCAACCCCTCAAATCAGCTCTCCAACTGGAAGAGGGAGCCTTGAACCCAAGTCCCTGTGTTAGAAAACCATGCAGTCAAAATTGGAACAAGATCTGTGCTTCTCCAGGAACACTGGGGTTCCACAGAGGTGTCTTGGAGGCTGCAGAGAAGGGCAGAGAGAGGGTGAGGGGACAGGTGCTGTGCCCACCCCCTAGACTTCAGTCAGAGCTTTGGGTTCTGTTGGACAAAAGGATCCCATTGCTTTTTAAAAAAAGTTTGAGACCCACTAGACCAGATGATTCCATAAATCTATGAGATCCCGTGGCTCAAAGACTCTCTGAATCTTAAAGTCTGTGACTGTGAGTGATTCTAGGATGTTCTGCCCTTCCCTCTGTGAGCCCCAGAAAGCGTTTGTTTCTCCTAAATTTCTCGTGGTTGGGTTTAAAGGGAGAGGGTGGAGGTGGGTGCTAGGAGGGGTGTAGAACCCCCTTGCCTGTCCAAGCCAGGCACCTGCCCTACCCTCCTCCCTCCCATGCCCCGTGCCAGATGCAGACCAGCAGGAGGATGTTTATGGAGACAGTAAAGGGCTGGCAGCGCCTCCCAAACAGGGGCCAGCAGATACCCGCCAGCAGGCTGGGCGGCTGCAGCCTGACCTGCGGTTACAGATTAGCCCGTGCTCCGGATGTGAGAACATCAATAAATGAGACTCTCAGGCTGACAGCAAGCTGTGCCTCAACGGAGGCCTGCCCTGAGGTCCCCATGCCCAGGTCCTGCCTTGGTTACCCTGCACTGCTGGCAGCGTATGGCAGGGCCGGTGGCTTTCTGGGCGACAGCTGGCCCTGGGGCCCTCCTCAGTCTGTCCCCTCTCCCTCCCACTCCTGCTTTTTACTAGGTGTTTGCTAACAGTTTTCTCACCTGGAAACCTCTCACTTCTGTCAACTGAAACTTTCCTGTCCTTCAGCCCAGGTCAACTCCTGTGTCTTCCAGAATACCTTCCCTAGCCTGCTCTGAAACAGGAAGGAGACTTCAGCCTTAGTTGGGGATCTTGATCCTAAAGGGGATATTTATTGTAAAGGAGAGAAAACTCAGAGGGAGCCCCAGGGAGGGTATCTGGGACACATGGATTCCCACCAGGAGAGTTTTTCTAAGTCATGGTTATTCCAAGGTGGGGGACAGGCAGCCTTAGGAGATGGTAAACTTCTGACCCCAGGGGCATTCTAGCCTCTAGCCAGGCCGAGAGATTGACAGGGATAAATGGATTTCCTAGTTCCCTAGTTCCTCTAAGGTCCTGTCTAATCCTAGATGCTAAGATTCTGGTATCTAAATTGTATTCAGACATTTTCCTGGCTCTTCCAGGCAGGTGTAGTGGCTCATGTCTGTCATCTCAACACTTTGGGAGGTCAAGGCCAGCAGATCACTTGAGCTGAGGAGTTCAAAACCGGTCTGGGCAACATAGTGAGACCCTGTCTCTACAAACAATACAAAGATTAGCCAGGTGTGGTGATATGTACTTGGTCCCAGCTACTTGGGAGGCTAAGGCATGAGACTCACTTGAACCCAGGAGGCAGAGGATGCAGTGAGCCGAGATCGTGCCACTGTACTCCAGCCTGGGTGACAGAACGAGACTCTGTCTCAAAAAAAAAAAAAATCCTGCCTTTAAGCCTTGCCCCTTTCACTGGCTCTTGGCTCCCAGGGCCCAGGTCCTGGCTCCTCTCTCTCCCAGACTCCCTGCCCAGGGCTGGGCACACAGTAGGTCAGTGAGTAGGGACCCCAGCACCACCTAGAGGAGAGGAAACACATGCCCGGGACCTCCCTGTCATGGCAGGGCCTGCTTATTTCTGCTCTACCCAGAGTTTCTGTAGAGCCACTGCCGGGCACCAGAACAGGCGAGAGCTGAAGACTGACAAGTTCGTTCCTGAATGATGGGACATGCAAGGGGAGTCAGCTTAGTGGCTTCTCCTCACGGCCTTGTGCCGTCTCTGTCCGCCAAAGCGGGCAGTTGCGTGTCCCGGCACTGATTATGTAACTTGCTGCTTCCGAATGCGGGGCTACCCTACTACTTGGGGTGACAGGTTGCCCATCTGGTTTTTCTAAGCCCCTACCCATCAAGTGGTGCAGCCCTGGGCTGAGGTTGGTCCCATGGTGTTCTCCCGTGGCTTGGGGGTCCCAGACAGTGCCCTGACTTGGAATCGGTTTACTCAACTGTGACCTTTGCTGTCACTTCTGCGGAGGGTGCTCTGACCAGCTCCTGTGTCTCAAGTTTCATCTATTTCAGGGCCTCAACACGCCTGGGCTCACTGATGGGATGGTTATTTTGGAGCTGCTGGCTGCCTGCAGCTGCTCCTGACCCTGAGGGGTGGAGGGGGAGAGAAGGCAGACTTAGGCCGGGCACTGTTCTGTTTTTAGCTGTTTCCCAGCGGCTTCCATCCCTCCCCTCCTAACTAGCAAGATTCCAAGCAAGGCTAAAGGGATCTTCTTCCTACCCTCTTCTTCTCTTTGTACATCCTCTGCTGTTTCTCTTTCCTCTCTTCTTTATCCTCTCACCTCTGTGTTTTAGCTGCTGCTTCTTGGTCTTTAGTGATTTCATTCACTGAATATTTACTGGTTGCCCATCATGACTCATGTGAAGTCCTGCATTCAGGTTCAAAACGCCCATGGTCTGAGGACAGGCGGACCTGACTTTTGGTTGAGACTGTGCTCAACCCAAGCAAATATTAATATTTGAAGCTATCAGGTAGCTTCTGGGTGCTGGGGGTGGTCCCACTTTACCTCTGATCTTCCCAACAACTCAAGGCAGGTATTATTACTGCTGTTCTCCAGGTGAGCAATTTGAGGCTGGAATGAAGGTTGCTTACCCAATCAGCCAGGTGCTGGGTCAGACATTTAAACCCAGGCCTGATCCAGACCTGGATCACCCCAAAGCCCATGCACTTTCTTCTGAATCATGTGGCATTTTGCATGCCAATAACAATCGCTCATATTAACCTAATGACTGTGCTGGGTCTCCTATTAGGTGCCCTGTGTACCTGACTCCTTTTCATCCTCACAGCTTCTCTTTTAAGGGGAGTATTAGATACAGATTTTATGTAAATCAGTAGATGCTGATTTCACTGCCAAAGAGGCCCCAAGAAGTTCAGCTATTTTTCCAGTCATATAGCCTTGTCATACAGGAAATGGAAGAGCCAGGGTTTAACCGTAGGCTGACGACTTCAAATTCATTGCACTTAACTGTGCTCCTGTCCTGCCTACTAGTATATGAGTGTTGGTTACGGAAAAAAAACCTAATGTACTTTTAGGTTGCATTATTAGAAGTATAGCATACATACCAAGGGAGGTGATGGCCACACTGTGCCTTGAGCCAGTTGGTGCACATCTAGAGTACTGAGTTTGGTTCTGTTAATTGTCTAAGAGGTGAGAAGGTATGTGGGGAGTCTGAGTATTCCCTGAGAATTGTCTTCAGTACTGGGCTGATAGGCAGCCCAGGAGGTAGTGGATTAGATACAGGGAAATGTATTTTGGTTTGAGAGAAGGGAATACTCTTTTAAAGACAGATGAACTCCACAGTGGAACAGGTTAGCTGGGAGTTAGTGAGCACCTGGTAGTGTGCATGTGTAAGTAGATGAGGACTCCTGAAAGGGCAGAGAGACCAGGATAGCTTGCATCCAGCTCCATTCAGAGCTCTGTTCTGAGGGTCTGCCCAGTGCCAGGAGCTCTGGACTGATTGTCCTGAGGGGGTGGTGTGGGCCTATGACAGCTGTGTTCCTGGAGGCTCTGTCTGGGTATCTCTAAGTGACTTGATTCCTCTTCTGCCTGCTCTTACTGCCCCTTCCCCTCTGTCTCCCACCCTCTGGAGTTCCCAAGGGCCAGTCCCTGGACTCCTGGAGGGGTGAGGGAGCAGGGACCATTCCCCAGGGTCCAGATCGGCCCACAGGCCTTCCCCAGCTCTGCACCATTTGTCTCTCCCACCTCCCCCCTGCACAGGCCCTCCTGGACTCTGCCTCTGCAGCCCCCCAGCCTCTCTGCACCATCACTGTCACAGGGTCAATTCCCTGGAATCATCACATTTTCTGGCTGGCTCCTTCCTCCTCGCTAACATGATTCTGGGAAACCCCAATCAGCCAGGCCCCAGGAGGCTTCTCCAGAGCTTTGGGAGACTTGAAGGGAAGGGCCCACACCCAGAGCTTTCTGGGGGCCAGACAACGCAGTTCCTGGAAGGGGCAGGGAAAGGGCAAAAGAAAAGAGGGAGGTTTAGTGACCATGTCCATGTTTAGCTGGAGCTGAATTCTGGCATCTGCTGCCCCTACCAGATCAATCCCCCAAGCTTTGCTGTCATACCTGAGAACCCCAGCCATCCTTAACCCAGTTCCTGAAGAGAAAGCACGGATTCTCCCTTGGAGAGGTTCAGAGAGAAGGCTGGAAGGAAGGGATAGTGTGGCTTACCATGGCACCAGCCAAATTTGGAGAGATTGACTCACACAGAAGGGCTTCAATAAACAAGGAGGGTCTGGCAGTGAAGAATGTGGCACTGGGAGTTGGACAGAACTTTTCTCAATCCTGGATCTGCCACTTGGTGGCTGTCATAACACCTCTGAGCTTTATCTGTAAAATGGGAGCACGTCCACGGGCTGCTGTAAGGATGAACTGCAGGGGTAATTCATGAAACACAGCGATTACTTTCAGTGTAAGTTATAGGACTCCATAAAGCAGAACATAATACAGCCATTAGAAGAATATGGTATTGGAAACAGTTACTGGCATGGAGAGGTGTTCAGGATATAGTAAGTGAAAAAAGCTACCACGTTCTTAGCCTGGAGTCCATGCCCGTGGATGGCTTCATGCAGTTCATGAATGCTGAGAAATTCTCCACAGAATTTAGTGAGAATGTGCATTTTTCTGGGGAGATGGGTTAATGTCACCATCACATTTTCAAAGTGATGTATTACATATAAAAGGTCAAAAACAAGTGATGTGTATATAGCATGACACAATTTTTGCATTAAAAAAGGAACCAACTGGGTGTGGTGGCTCACACCGCTACATCATAGCACTTTGGGAGGCTGAGGCAGGAGGATCGCTTGAGCCTAGGCGTTGGAGACCAGCTGGGCAACATGGCGAAATCCCATCTCCACCAAAAAAAAAAAAAAAAAAAAAAAATACAAAAATTAGCTGGGTGTGGTGGTGCATCCCAGCTACTTGGGAGGCTGAGGTGAGAGGATGGCTTGAGCCTGGGGGGCGGAGGTTGTAGTAACCTGAGATATCGCCACTGCACTCCAGCCTCGGCCACACAGCAACACCCTGTCTCAAAAACAACAAAAACACCCAAAAATACAGCCTTTAAAAAGGCTGAAAGGTCATACATCCAAATATTAAAAATGCTTTTCTCTCTGGGTGGTCGGCTTACAGGCGATTATTTTTTCTTTTTGCTGAACTGAATTTTCTACAAAATACCGTTTCGTATTTTCTATAACTTGTGTGTTTTAAAAAAGAACGAGTTTGATTCCCTGTTAAGCCACTTTCAAAAGGGTATCTTGGATAGATGTACTTCTCTCAGCCTGTGTCCTAACGTGGCAATGGTAGCCTTAAAAGGTGATTGTTAAGGTTAGATGAGATAATGTATGCAAAGAGGGTGTGTGTGTGTGTGTGTGTGTGTGTGTGTGTTTGCGGAGGTGGGGTGTTAGGCCTTCATCAGTGCACTCGACTGTCAACGGAGTGCTCGGTGCTAGGCATAAGATGGAAGAAGCCCAGGAGTTAAAATTTTTGAAATTGTAAATTATAAACAATACACGTTTACTGTAGAAGATGAGGGAAGTACACATATGCATAAAGCAAGTTAGAAGCACCCACATGGTTTAAGTTTCGGTGCTTCCCCCACCAATTCCTCTGTTTAAACAGATGTCCTGCACGGGCCGTTTCTTGACTGTGCCTGCTAATGTTAAGTCACGAGCACCGTGTACTCCGTTAGCCATCCGAGATTGTAACGGTGCGCAGGTGCGCGCGGAGGGACGGGGCAGTGGGGCGCGCCGGCGCCGCTGCCCGGGATCCCTGCGTGACGCCGCCCCCGTGTCTCCCGTGCAGACAGCGAGCTGGTGCTCCCGGACTGCCTGCGGCCGCGCTCCTTCACCGCCCTGCGGCGGCCGTCGTTGCGGCGCGAGGCGGACGACGCGCGCCTCTCGGTGAGCCTGTGCGACCTCAACGTGCCGGTCACCGACGGCGACGAGGCCCCGCCTGCCGCCGGCTGTCCCATCCCGCAGAACTCGCTCAACTCGCAGCACAGCCGCGCGCTGCCCGCGCAGCTCGACGGCGACCTGCGTTTCCACGCCCTGCGCGCCGGCGCGCACGTCCGCATCCTCGACGAGCAGACGGTGGCGCGCGTGGAGCACGGGCGCGACGAGCGCGCGCTCGTCTTCACCAGCCGGCCCGTGCGCGTGGCCGAGACCATCTTCGTCAAGGTCACGCGCTCGGGCGGCGCGCGGCCCGGCGCGCTGTCGTTCGGCGTCACCACGTGCGACCCCGGCACGCTGCGGCCGGCCGACCTGCCCTTCAGCCCCGAGGCCCTGGTGGACCGCAAGGAGTTCTGGGCCGTGTGCCGCGTGCCCGGGCCCCTGCATAGCGGCGACATCCTGGGCCTGGTGGTCAACGCCGACGGCGAGCTGCACCTCAGCCACAACGGCTCGGCTGCCGGCATGCAGCTGTGCGTGGACGCCTCGCAGCCGCTCTGGATGCTCTTCGGCCTGCACGGGGCCATCACGCAGATCCGCATCCTCGGTGAGTGCCCGCCGCCGCGCCTGGGCGTGTGCCTCTCTTGGATGGGGGGACGATCCGGGTAGGGGACAGAGGGTGAGCTCCCTTGTCCTCCAGGCTTATGTGTTGCTAAGGAATCACAGATACCTAAGGTGAGTTCCCGGCGGGACTCGGTCATCTAGTCACTAACCCTCAAATGTCACCTGGGAGACTCACCTTGGACGGGGAGGTGGGGGGAAGCGCGGATTATTGAGATTGATGCCCAGAATCGGATTGACCCATAGTCCGACAGATACATAAAACAGTCCAGAAGCACACAACCCAATGACCACTGAAAAATGAGAGGAAAAAAGGTTTCCCCCAGCAGTTAACTTTTTGAGTCTTGGTTAACATTTCTCCAAAATGGAAATAAAAGTCCCCACCTTTAAGGAAGTTTGTGAGTCCAGATGAGAAAAAGAGGTTGGAATGTCAGTAGTTGGGTGGTGTCTGGTTGGGGGACTCTGGGGAATCCCTGAGTGGGCAGCCTTGGGGGAAGTGGGGTTGCAGAGTTCTGGGCCTGCCTTTTCTGGAGGACACAGGGTTTGAAAGGGCTGGGAGTTGTGCATTGAATTAAGAAAAGGAGGGAGGAAGATTCTTTATTGCAAGACTTGTCAGAGCCTTTAATATGCAGTGTGATTAAGAAGAGGGTGGTGGCGGTTTTGGTGTACAGTTTTAACAAACTAATTTGACCAGAAATCTTTTTACAAAGTGTCTCTTGGTAATTGTGTACCCTAGAGTGAGCAGGTGTTCATGCTTTCAAAGTGCTGGTCTTTGAACCAGCTCTGTGAGATTCAGATAGTTTCATTAGACTCACCTGGAGGACCTATTAAAGTGCAGAGTCAGCTGGTTTTCATTAGACTCACCTGGAGAACCTATTAAAGTGCAGAGTCAGCTGGTTTTCATTAGACTCACTTGGAGGACCTATTAAAGTGCAGATTCGGCCCTGCGCCGTTGGCTCACGCCTGTAATTCCAGCGCTTTGGGAGGCCAGATCACCTGAGGTCAGGAGTTTGAGACTGGCCTGGCCAACACGGTAAAACCCTCTCTCTGCTAAAAATACAAAAATTAGCTGGGCGTGGTGGTGCGTGCCTGTAATCCCAGTTACTTGGGAGGCTGAAGCGGGAGAATCGCTTGAACCCAAGTGATGGAGGTTGCAAAGTGAGCCAAGATGATGCCAGTGCACTCCAGCCAGGGCAACAAGAGCTAAACTCCATCTCAAAAAAAAAAAAAAAGAAAAAGTGCAGATTCGTGGATCCCACCTTCAGAGATTTTAATTCTGTAGATCTTGGACAGGTTCTGGACATCTGAATTTTTTTTCTTTAGCAAATATGCTTACCCAAGTTTGAAGACCCCTGGGCCTCACAGCCTCTAGCCTAGACCTCAGCCCAGGAAGCTTGATAGATAAGATGATGTGTATAGATGAGTGTGCATGAGGTACTGTATGAGATTGGCATACTGGGTATAGGCACATGTGAATAAATGCACATATGTTAATGTATGTAATGCTGTTGGTTTGTGAGAGCATGCAAAATCAGATTAAAAACATTGGGGACTTCCAACTCTGGAAAGAGACCAAATAAAGATGGAGTGAAACATAAAGGAATGAAAAAGACTGGGGGGAGTCAAGGCAGCCCAGAGGAAGGAGTTCGAGGACATGGCAGCTTATGTCTGTAATCCCAGCACTTTGGGAGACTAAGGCAGATGGATTGCTTGAGGCCAGCAGTTCAAGACCAGCCTGGCCAACATGGCAAATCCCCATTTCTACTAAAATGAAAAAAGAAAAAAAAAAATTAGCTGGGTGTGGTGGTGCACGCTTGTAAGCCCAGTTACTTAGGTGGCTGACACAGGAGGATCACTTGAACCTGATAGGCAGTGAGCTGAGATGGCGCCACTGCATTCCAGCCTGGGCAGCAGTGAGATTCTGTCTCAGAAAAAGAAAAAAAAAAGAGAGAAAACCAGCAAGGAGGCGGGCAGATGAATCAGGATTGGGTGAGGAATCAGGATTGGATGAGAATTCAGGATGGATAAAAACAAATTGGGCTGGGATGGAAAAAAAAAAAAAAGTCAAGCTGATTTCACTGACCAGGAGATACTACTTCTCAGAGAAAGGAAATTACATAAGAGTAAGGAGGTACTCTGTTCCCTCAGCACCATCTAATAATAGCTAAGCAGCTTTCCAGTAAGGCTTCTGTTGCCCAAAGAGGCTTACTAGACTGGAGCAAAGGGGAGGCTTAAAAAAATCCAGATTTATCTTTTTCAAGAGGGACATAGGCCAGGGTGAGTGTTAAAGAAAAACCACCCAGAATTTAATATACATTCAACAGAGTGCTCCTGATCTGTTTGGAAAATTGGGCATCTCAATCAGCAAATTGGTGTTTGAAGATCCTGACTGAATTCAAAGGAATAAGAAACCAGTGACAATGTATGAAGGGGCATTATTAACCTTACAGAGGAGTGCTTGCTTTGTGGCTAGCCTGAGTAAACTGAGAATAGGAGGTTATTTCCTTCACACATGTGTATCACAAAACGTACAGCCAGCTCCATACTTATTGGTGAAACATTAGAAATATTTCTCATGAAAGTCAGGAATATAATAGAGGTGGTTTATAGACATCATTCTGAAAACACTGGCCAATGCAACAAGGCAAGAAAAGTAAAAAGGTGTGAATTCCTAAAAGAAGGAGATAATTAACTTGGAAAAATAACACAGTAAGAGAAACCTGTGGGCATCTTTTGAATATTCTTAGATTTAGTAACACCACTAAATGAATTAGAATTAATAACTACGGATAAAAAAGATCTCATTGGGCACTTAGGTTTGTGCAGGGCATTGTGTTAGGGTTTATGAGAGAGTCACAGGTGAACAAGATTTCCTGTTCTAAGCAAGCTCATGGTTTTACTGGAGAAACAAGCTGGAGTTCTGGGCACAGAACAAATAATACCCCAGGCTTTGTGATTGTGTAGTTGTGTGTCTGTAGTGTGTGTGTGTGTGTACACGTGTACTTGAGGGAGTAATGTGGTCTGGGAGGAGTCAAGGTGGCCCAGAGGAAGGAGTTTGAGGACAGCCCCCAGAGGCTCCCTGGATAGTCAGCTCTTTGAAGGCAGGGGGCTGTCTCCAGCTTTCTGTCTGCACAAGGCCTGGTACCTCATAGGCCCTTGGTAAGGATTTGTTGAAGGGAGGAGAGAAGGAAGGAGGGAAAGAGGAAGGCAAGAGGAAGGCGAGGATTGTTAAAAAGGAGAGGAAGGCTGGGTGCAGTGGCTCACACCTGTAATCCCAGCACTTTGGGAGGCTGAGGCGGGTAGATCACGAGGTCAGGAGATCGAGACTATCCTGGCCAACATGGTGAAACCCTGCCTCTACTAAAGTACAAAAAAATTAGCTGGGTGTGGTGGTGTGTGCCTGTAATCCCAGCTACTTGGGTGGTTGAGGCAGGAGAATCTCCTGAACCCGGGAGGCAGAGATTGCAGTGAGCCAAGATTGTGCCATTGCACTCCAGCCTGGCGATAGAGTGAGACTCCCTCTCAGGAAAAAAAAAAAAAAAAAAAAGAGTGAGTGACGGAAGGAAGGAGTGGGGAAAAGAATCTAGGATCAGAACAAGCTGGGAGAGGATGAAGGCATTTTGCAGAGCTGCCATGCAGAGAAGGTGGGTAGTGTCTGGGGACAGTGGTGAAGAGTGCAGGGCTCTGAACAGGAGGCTGAGGCTGTGGGGCAGGGAGATGGTCACTTACATGCCCAGGAAGCTTTGCAGAAAGGATGCATGGGGAGGGGTGGAGGTACATGCCAGGCAGGGGCCTAGTTTGGAGCAGCTGGTATAACAAGAGGCAAGCAGGATATGGCCCTCCAGTTTGTAGGTGAGAACAGAGGCCAAGCTGCAAAATCCTGCCTTCCGCCCTGTGGCTGGGCTGTGTGGTCAGGCCTGGGAACACACTGTGAGGGATGGAGCTTTCTCCAGTTTGGCCCTGGCAGGTGGCTAGCATATCCTTCCCTCCCTCCCCTTTCACAGGGTCCACCATCCTGGCAGAGCGGGGTATCCCATCACTCCCCTGCTCCCCTGCCTCCACGCCAACCTCACCCAGTGCCCTGGGCAGCCGCCTCTCTGACCCCTTGCTCAGCACGTGCAGCTCTGGCCCTCTGGGTAGCTCTGGTGGTAAGTAGGCCAGCCCCTCTGTTCCATGGTGGACCATGTGGGACCGCGGCAAGGATGCAGCCTCTGTGTCTGGGCTGGGAGTGGAGAGTAGCTGGAGCCAGAGCTGGGCTCAGTGAGCCCTTGTTGGGGGTGATTTCTGGGGTCATCCCCTCCTGTCCCCTAGCTGGGCAGTGCCAAAGGGTAGCTCAGGAGGGACTTGCCTTAAAAGATTTTGGATCCTTTCATCCGTCTTGCCGTCTTTTCTCTCACTGCCTCCTAGCCTCTCTGCCCCCTTGTCTGGGGGTAAAGTGGGTCAGAAGTGGGGCTGCTCAGAGCTCGGCCTTTTCCATTGTGCCCTGGAAGTTGGGTTGTTAGGGTGAACAGGCAGATCCTGATAAGTGGAAGGGGACACAAGAGGCCGGGGGCTCTCTTCCCATGAATCCAGCGCTGGGCTGGGCCATGTCTCCTCCTGACTGGTGCCCCCTTGTCCTCAGGGACAGCCCCCAACTCGCCAGTGAGCCTGCCTGAATCGCCAGTGACCCCAGGTCTGGGTCAGTGGAGCGATGAGTGCACCATTTGCTATGAACACGCGGTGGACACGGTCATCTACACATGTGGCCACATGTGCCTCTGCTATACCTGTGGCCTGCGCCTCAAGAAGGCTCTGCACGCCTGCTGCCCCATCTGCCGCCGCCCCATCAAGGACATCATCAAGACCTACCGCAGCTCCTAGCCCATTGCAGTGGGCCACCCTGCACGCCCACCTGCTCAGGCTTCAGCCCAGCCCCAGCTGAGGAACAAGCCAGTGGGGCCCCTTCTCTTCCTCATTTTGGAAACTTTTCCTCCTCCATTAAACATGGGAAACTGAGGCCCTTGAAAGTTTGGGGAGAGGGGGGTATCAGGCAGGGAGGGGCAGAGGCAAATCGCTGAGGGAGCGGGGAGGGGCAAGGCCGCACTCTCCCTGTGTTTCCCGTCTCTGCATCCAGCTCTTCTCTGCATGCTGAGGGCTGAATTGGGATCTCACCCTGCCCTAGTCCTTCCCCATCTGGGGCAGGTTTCTAGGAGGTTGCTGTCATCCATGTGGCACCTTTGTGAAAATCAGAAAACGGGGACCTTCCTCTGGGCTGCTGCAGCCCTGAGCCGGGGCATGTGGCCTGGCTAGTGCTCATTTGTCCTTCAGCCAGCTTGAGTGGTCTGCAACCTGCTCAACCTCTGGAGCTGCTGTCTCCCTCTGACCTCTGCCTGCCTTCTCTTTCCTCATTCCCTGCCCACTGGGCATGGCAGCTGGGGGCGAGAGGCTGGTGGGTGCCTCCCATCCTGGGCAGGCTGCAGCCATGTGTCTCCCACTGGTCGATGGGCACATGGACAGGCTGCAGAGGGCTCCAGGTTCTAGGTTCCTGGCTGAGAAGGGAGGACCCCGGCCTGGCCGTAATCTTCCTTGCCCCATCGTTTCGTTGGATGCCGTTGCCCAGGGTAGCCCTTCGGTCTGGGCTGGGGAACAGAGTTGGTCTTCTGCCGGGGTCTCTAAGGACAGGTTTGCAGCTACCCTCTCTGACCTGTTCCCCACAATGTGTGCTGTCCAGGGCCTAGGCTAATTGTCAGAGCCTGTGGCATTACCTGGGATGGGCCAGGGCCCTGGGTAGGGGTATGTGGTTTCCCTGGGCTAAGACCAGCCTTTTTCCTTATTTTTATTTATTTGGTTTGTGGGTTTGGATTTTTGTTTGTTTGTTTGTAGGTGAGTTCCCATCCCCTGGGCCCCTAGAAAAGCTGCCCTTGTGTGTGGGCACCTGGGAGAGGGTGCAGCTGAGGCAGTCATCACTCGATATCTTCCTCCGACTCCAGCCACAAAGCTCCTAGCCAGCCCTGCCCGCCAAGAATTGCAACTCCATAAGGAGGGGCCAAACTGGGAGGCTTTTTGGCAAACAGTGTCTATTTACAGAGAGGCAGACTGAGCCTCCTTAGTGCCCTGGGGCTGGTGGTCACCCAGAGCCATAGAGTGCCCTTCCTCCCGGGTCAGAGCTGGGTTATCATGGTTGGCTCAGGCACATCAGGTGGCCCAGGAGGCCCCCCCTCCATAAGGACATCAAACTTCCAGGAGGGCCAGGGTTCCCAGCGTGGGCCAGAACAGGAGAGGGGGACCTTGTCATGGTGGGGCAGGGAGCTTGTTCGTAGGGAAGTCTCTCCACCCCTGGAGAAGATGAGCAGGCAGGGGCTGCCTCTTGCACCTCCAGGTTCTCATTCTGAGTTCTGGGGAGGGAGCACCCATCTGCTCTGAGCTTGGTCCTCTCAGCTCTGCCTGCCCTGGCCTCTCCCAGCCTCCAGCCCTCTGCCCCCTCAGATGGCTTTTTGTTTTTGTTTTGCTTCCATCAGAGCCTGCTCCTCTGTATGGCAGGCAGGGCATGGGTTTTAGTCGTGGCCACTGACCAGCTGTGTGGCCCTGGCCAAGTCATAGCCGCCTGGAGCCACAGCTTCCACTTCTATAAAATGTTTGTTTGGGGAGGGAGGAACAGGCTTTCTGTGAGACACTCGGAAGTTCTTCAGTAAGGGCTGCCGTGGGGTGGTATACCAGGACCTCGGTCTGGGCCTTTGTGCTGGCCTTGCAGTGGGCTACTAGGGAAGCCACCGTTCCACTATGGGTCTCTACTCTCCAGTCACTGATAATGGGAGACCTCTTCTGTGAGAGGAAGCAGGTGGGGGGCTGGCTAGCAGGGATCCCAGAGGCCAGGGGTTTGGGAGAGAAAGCCATCATCCCATTACCTCTGTCAGTGCAGGAGTGGTTGCTGCTTCCGTCGCTGTGATTGTGAATAAAGGTGATTTCGTACCAGCCTGAGGGCTGTGCTGTGCGCGGAGCACGGTGGGTGGGGGAAGGAAGGCCGTCGTGTGGGTGCACGTGTGGGGGCAGGCTGGGGTGTGGAGGGCTGGTGTCCTGGATACTAGGGAGTCAGCAGGAGGCGCTGCCCTTCCCTCGGGTAATTGCAGGCCTCTGAGGCTTCAGGGTGGCCTGGGGCAATCAGGGAAGACTCCCTGGAGTTGGGGGGCTGCAGCGTGATTTGGGGCTAGAATGCCAAGTGAGTCTTGTAAACTGGGAGAGACCACTGCATCTGTGAGGAGCAGGGTGTGGTGGAGAAGGCGCCCTGGGATTCCACGATGAAGCTTGGGTTCCCCTTAAGGCAGACCAGATCCCAAATCTGCCGCTTGTGGGGTGTGCACCGCCACCTAGGGGCTAACGGGGGGATGACAAATGTTCCACTGAGGTCATCAGGGGCTGTGCTCCGAGCTCCCTGGGAACAAGGCGTCCACCCCTCTTCCCGACATCTGGCCGGACATCTGGCGGGAGCTCAGCTGTGTTCCCACTGGTGGGTGCAGAGGTCTATGCCAAATGGGTGGCGCCACTGAGGAGAAAAGGGAGGCCTCTGGATAGAGACCTTTAGAGAAGTGTTCTAGATGTGCTAAGTGATCTGGGTGGCGGTGAAAGCTGGGGGAGAGGGCTGATGGGGAGGAGGCAGCCAGGCTGGCCCCAAGGTCTAGGCACAGTGTTGGAATTGAGCTTGTTTGGCAGCACCAGGCCTCAGAGGCACGTGGGACACCTGCCTGCCCATCCTGTCCCCTTGGAGGATGCTCAAGCTACCCAGCCTCTGCATGGCCTTGCACAGCCATGGGCTGTTCCCTGCATCAGAGCTACCCTGTCCTGCTTACTGGGGTCCAGCAAAAGCAGGAGAGGGTCAGGGGGCCATGCTAAGGGGCCAGCTAAGCCTGCTGGATGTGGGTCCTTGGCCTCAAGATCTGTGTCTTTCAAAGCCTTGGCCACTGCCCAGAAAGCCTCCCAAAAGTGGGGAAGAGGCTGGAGGAGCTTGACCGTGATTCTCACCAACAAGAATTAGAACTGGCTGGGCATGGTGGCTCATGCCTGTAATCCCAGCACTTTGGGAGGCTGAGGCAGGAGGATTGCTTGAGCCTAGGAGCTTGAGACCAGCCCTGGCAACATGGCAAGAATCTGTCTTTACAAATAATAAAAAGATTAGCTGGGCATGGTGGTGCACCTATAGTCTCAACTACTCAGGCGGCTGAGGTGAGAGGATTGCTTGAGTCGGGAGGTTGAGGTTGCAGTGACCTATGATCATGCCATTGCATCCCAGCCTCAGTGACAGGGTGAGACCTTATTTTTTTAAGGGAGAGCTTACCTACCTGCCTCCACCCTCCAGCGTCTTTTCTTTCAGGGGGCCCTGGGATCCTGGAGTCCACCTTGCAATTTGGGATAATGAGACATTTGCTATTCAGCTGAATGGGTTTTCTGGTGACAGGGAGAATTAAAAGGTGATTCTGTTCGGTTAAAAAGGCCCAAAACTTTATTTAGTTTTCAAGGAAATATAAGATGCATGTAAACATAAAATACAAAACAAAACCCAAACCTTACAGTCTAGAAGCATGCCAAGACAGAGCATTTCTGCAGACCAAAGAGTCCTGTCAAAGTGATAAAGGACACCTGGGAAGTGGCAGGCCAGGGGGCTGGTCCCTTCCCCAGGGACACTGCATTTTTGTGATGAGATTAAAAAAAAACCAAGTCCACTATTAAAAATGTTAGAAACATGGAGATAGTTTAGCACCACCAGTGATTCTGGAAATAGTTCAGCACTCGGAGTGACTGCACTCAGTTTAGTGTCCTTTTCTCCAGTTTCTCTGCTGATGAGGAAAGAAGGAAAACCTGGAGGAAGGGCTCCTCCTGACCCCGCAGAGCCCACTAAGAGCTGGGAGGGAAATTCCACGAGGAATTCGCCAAGGTTCTGGAGCTCCAGAGATGTCCACCAGTCCCCACCCAGCTGTGCAGTGCACATGCCCACGCTTCAGGGATCGCTCAAGTCTGCCTTGCCTGGGAGTCACTTTCCTGCAGACCTCTGAGTACCTGGCAGGGAAACTCATTTCCCATCCTGCGTCCTGGATTTAAAGAAAACCTGTTGCAGATAACGAGTTGTCAATTCAAGAAGGGTGGCTGTTTTGCTGTTCTCTCTGCAGTAAACTCTTATGGGGAGTATGCCTTGGTTATAAGGCACTGCAAAATGACAGGTATATCCATGGATGACTGTTCATCATACCCAGTCTAATTCATACCAGATGGCAGGCTTAGCCAATGGGACCACCATAGGTGTCAGAGATACTTAAAGATGACTGGTACCAACAGGATGACAAAGGAGGTTGCCTTTCTCCCAGATATGCCCAGTGGAGTCTGAACTCTGATTCTAGTTTGTGCAGGTGGGGCCTACTGTATGACCCATTGTGGTCATGGTCTCTGAGTCATACAACTTGAGCAGCTGGCTTTGGATTGGACAGTCAAAGGGAAGTGGGCAAAACCAGCTGAGAACCCAGGAGCTGGATGCGTGTATTCTGGAATTAGGGCCTGCAAACTCAAAGATTGGTTTGCTGCTGGTGACTTCCCCTCTCCGATAAGTAAATCAGTGACCATTCATTGAGAACTGGTGAGGACCCAGCTTGTGGCCCAATGAGTGGCAGTTTTTTTTCTAGCCAGTTTCTATGGACAAATTTGGAGGATTTTCCAACCTGCTGAGGCTGGACCCTTGGGTGCTGAATCACTAAATTCCCTTCTTCCTGCTTTCTTCTTCCTGAAACACTCAGAGCCGACTTCTTTCTTCTTGCTAATCAACAGACAAAACTCCAAACCCCTTTTCAGTCTTCACACACCTTTTCTTCCTAGAAGACATCCTCTTCTGGAAGCCTCCTTCCCTAGTGAAGGGACAGTAGGCCCCAGCTAAAAACACGCACACGTTCTTCTCACCAACGTGCCTCTCACTTGCCTCTAACATGCTCTAGCCATCCTTTTGCTCTAAATAATTCTTCCTCCCTCTCTCCTTCTCTTTCACCTTTTGAGGCTCAGCCTATTGGTCAGGATGGAACTGGGAGCAAGGCAGGGCCCTTCAGTACAGGGGACCCCATTCTCTAAGGCCAGAGTTCTTGGACTGGTGTAGGAGAGGGTGCCGATTGTCAAGTGCAAACTTGAGATTTAAGAAGACAGGATTGGGCCGGGTGCGGTGGCTCATGCCTGTAATCCCAGCACTTTGGGAGGCTGAGGCAGGCGGATCACGAGGTCAGGAGTTTGAGACCAGCCTGGCCAACATGGTGAAACCCTGTCTCTACTAAAAATATAAAATAAACTGGGCATGGTGGCGGTTGCCTGTAATCTCAGCTAATCGGGAGGCTGAGGCAGGAGAATTGCTTGAACCCAGAAGGTGGAGGGTGCAGTGAGCTGAGATTCTGCTACCGTACTCCAGCCTAGGTCGAGAGTGAGACTCTGTCTCAAAAAGGATTGGGGAAGGGGGATTGCATGGTAAGCCCAACCTCATAGGCAGGCTGGGATCCAGGCCTTGGAAGGTAGAGCCCTCCACTGTCTGTAAGCACCAGTGTGCCTACCTTATGGCCTGGGGACCCAGGTTTGCAGGAGGGAAGTTAACAGTGGGACTGTTTTACCCCAAAGCTGTGGGACACTGATCCTGTCCTCTCACTGGCTCTGATCATGCAGCTTGGGAACCACAGAGACATGAGACGGCACCAAACAGGGATGATGATTTAGCCAGAAACTCAGTAAGGTCTAGCAGAGCCCTCTGCACACTTCCCAGGAAGAGCCGGTTCTGGCCCTACAGTCGGGACTAGACGTATATGCACCTGCATGTCTTGTTGGGCACACCGTGAGCAAGTTCTCATCCCGACCACCTGACTCGCCCTCCGAAACGAGGACGAAGGGGCTGGCAGCTCTTTTATTATAAGGGGCTTCTCACACTCAGGGCGTGGCTGAGGGGCAGAAGTCAGCCTGCTTGTTGACACATCTGCAGGGGTGACCTAACTGAACCAACTCTGTTTCTACACCCAATGGCATCTCTTTTGCACATCTTCATTTTGGAGCCTGGGACGACTGCGTAGGCTGCTTCTGCTAGACCTGTTAATGCCAGTGTGAAGCTTCCAACTAAATACTTAATACTTACAAAAAGAAAAAAAACCACATTGCACTCTCCAGCCAGAATGATGTGTGTGAATGAGGCACACACTTGCTGCCAGAAGCTGTGAGTCCCTTGGGACCTGCCCATTGCCAAGGACTTGTTCAACGGAGACAGCTTGCCTGGTATTTTTTTCTCTAACCCCATGTTGCTTAGTTCAAGTGGGACGTTACCAACACTTGCGTACACGCACGCGCGTGTGCACACACACACAGACACACACACACACCACATGGCCCTCAAAAAAGTGAGGGAATCTTATTTAGCAGTGTGGACAGTTCTCTTCCCAGAGAGCTCTGCATTGAGATTTTCAAAGACTGAATAGCTAGATGGATATCTAGGGAGAGACTTACACAGGGCAGAGTCCCACTCTGGGCACAGAGATCCATGTCTGCAGAAATTCACCAAATGGGGGTTGGAGCAGCAAGCATACAGTACTGGAGGTGGGGGAAGAAGCCACAGGGATGTCCCTGTCATCTTGAGGGGCAGAGCTCTGGGGGCTTGAACCCAGAGGAAACTTCTCATTCTGCTGCTTTCTCTACCGGTGCTGAGGAAGGAGGCCAGATTGGTTACCTGTTGTGGGAAGCTCCGTCTGCAGAGAAACTTGAATAGACTCCCCTGACTCTTCCCGGAGGAGAATTCGTACTGTCTTTTCTGGGTGTGGAGCACAGACAGGGCTTATTCCTCAGGCTGAAGTCGCTGAGATGAATGGGCAGGCCAGGCTCGGCCCCAGGCCCTGCTTGTGGGAATTGGTGTCTCACAAGGGTGTGCGCAGCTCAGGGTTCTCACATCCCCCCAAAAAGACTTGGTGACCTCTAGGCTTCCTGCCTAGAAACTGAACTCATGGCACCCAGTTTTAGAAAGATTCACACATACACCAGAAGGATCACAGCCCAAATATCAGGACACGGGGGTGAGAGAGGGCTGCTGGAGTCATTTTTAGGACAGGTCTCTCTGAGCAGCTGGCTGCACCACAACAGAAATCAAAACAAGGGACAGCTCCCGAGGGCCTGACTCTGCTCCAGGAACTGGGGCTCCAGAGGTCATGGGCCCCCTGCCTGTATCCCTTTCTTCTGGGTGGATCTGGCAGGGACCCCTATCATCTTCCTAAGGAATGGGGAGAGGAGAAGGCTACAAGATCAAACTCCATCAACCCAACCACCTGTTCTACAGCTAGGGTTCCTTCAGCACCCCGCTCCTTGCATCTTGCTCTCCGAGCACCACTGGTTTTCCCGCCATTGTCCCCAGTGGGCCCTGGCATCCATCTTGGTAATATTGCACTTTTCCTGTCTCTCAGATTGTTTCCACTTTCAATTGAGAATGCAAGGTGTTTGGAGGGGAGAGAGGAAGTGAGTAACCTTAAAGAAATAATGTATTAGTTAAATACAATAACAGGAAAAACAGGGGTTACTTTATCTTTTTCCCCCGTAAAAACAACTACCAAACCAAGGACTAAACTTAAATAGTTCTACACCTATTCTGCAAACACTAGTAATATGAAAATAATGCCTGACTGAAATTCCCTTGTCTTTTTTCCTTAGATGATAAAAGTAGTAACATGACTTGCTGAGGAAAGCAATGGATATAAATGCCAGTAAAATATGCTGCTCTAACATCTGAAAGTGATTAAAATGATTCTATATAATGCCTTCGTCAAGATGGAAAATTGAGGAGGAAGAAAGAGAAACCTTTGGGGCCAGGCTGGGGGTAGACGGGGCTGAGGCCTGGCAAGAGAGCCCGTCTAATCTCTGGGCATGGGAGCACCCACAGGGCATGGGGCCCACCTGCTGCTCAGGGTTGCCCATTTCCAGCGCTCTCTTGCTGCCCCCAAAGTCCCATGGCCTGGTGAGAACAGCAAGGAGGAGAGGGGCAACATAGCCAGGCCTGTGTCACAAAGAGGGATGAGGTGGGCGGGAAATGAAGACTTTTTTTTCCCCCTGAAATAAAAGAAAAAGATCTTTAAACGGAAAGGAAAACAAAGCACCAAATGCTGTATCTTCGGGCATTATATGAACCTCAATAATGACCTCAGAAGGGCTCATTATGGTTAAAGTTGCAGTATACAGCAATACAGTGTCATTTCACATTTTCAATCGCAACTCATGGGAAACTAGGTTTGGACACTGCGGAGATTTTTTTTTTTCCTTTTTTAGTCCGATCTGGTTTTCCTCCAGATGGGTCAGAGCCCTAGGCCCCCTGCCTCCTCTGCCTGCTGCCGGCAGTATCCTCCATCACAAAGCAGCTCAGTAGCTCTAGGGAAAGGCCTTCTTGCCCTGGCTAGGGCTAGGAGTCCAGGGGCACAAGGCCTGGTATCCCCTGGCCATTTCTGAGAAGGACTGGCATGCACCCTTCTTGCTTCAAGTATTAATAATCTCTTTGGGTTTGCAGGGTTTTGTGCTGTGAGTTACGGGGGTGAAGGGGTGAGGTGGGAAGACTGGGGCATGCAATCCCTGTTTACTGCCCAAATCTACATGCTGTCACCAGGTGGCAGCATTCCCCACTTTTCCTGGATGCCTGAGCAACTCCCAGCCATCCTTGGGGCTGGATGTCACAATGTAAACATGACCACACAATATACTATAATGGGGGTGAGGAGGAGCACAAGATTAATGCAGTGGGGAGATCTGCCATTAACTAGCTGTGAGATTTTTTGAAAAGTCATTTCCTGTCCTTGGGCCGCAGTAACAGGAAGGGATGGGATGGGATGGCGTGACTTCCGAGGTCTCTTTGGTCCTGCCTTTTAATGACTCTATCACTTAGAGCACTGGGGATGGAGGAGAGGGGGTCCTTGGGGGCTGGGAGAATGTGGGGGACAGTGCAGGTGGTAAGGGAGGGCAGGAAAGGCAGGCTCTGGGGAGCACTGTGGTCCAGTCCGACTGAGATGCTCTGTGCTTGGCAGACATGCTCTGCACTCCCTCTTTGCCTGGCTGGCACACTAGTGACCAAACTGGCTCAGTGCAGACATTTGAGGAGCGAGGCTGCAGGGCCCTCCCCCTGGAAGATAGCTACATGGAAGGTTCTTTACCTGACAGTCACTCTAGTTTTAAATTTTATTTTAAATAGTCATAAATTACTTTTTTCTCTTAATAAATATGTGCTGTTTAAAAATGAGAAAAGTATATACTGCATCTTTAAGTAATGCACTTTGCTCTCTGAGTTTTCCATTCCACCTTATTTAAAGTGCATTAATTAAAAAATAATGAACCACTTCTTTATCATTATTGTTCAAATAAGTACAAATAATAATATCAAGACACTAAACCACTACCATTAGTACTGCAATCTAGCAGATTAACTCAACATCCTGCTCTATTTAATACTGTCCAGCAGAAGAAAATAACTAATTTCAATTTTAAACATACAAAACAAGGAAACAAAACAATCTCACCACAGGCCTTCGACAAAGAACACGAGCCGTTTGCTCTAGCTGCCAGGCATCAGTGTATGGCGAGGGACAGGGGCTTGGGGTTGCCTAGGCAAGGCCTCTGGGATGGGGTGTGGTAGGGGTGGGAGTGGGTCTCGAAGGCACTGAGACGCTAGGTCCCATCTGCCCTTCCTGGGTGGGGAGCAGGGTGACGGAGGGCCTTTCCTCCTCTATAGAAACCACCACCCCCCAGTCCAGGGACCCTGGCAGCTGAATTGACGGCTGTGAAGCCCAATCTGTCTGAAATCAAAGGCACGTGTGGAAATCCACTCCCAGTGAAGGGGCAGTCCTTGGGGGAAGCTGGCCGAGTTTCTGGAGGGTCCCCTCTGAAATGTCAGCAATTGAAAAACACAACCCAAAGGTGACTGAGGACCTACAGGGAACTTTATTCTCTCACTTCTGTCTTCACTGGGGCACTGCCCCTTGGAAGACCAGGTTGGCTCTTGGCACAGGGATCCTCCATCTTCTTGGGCACCTGTGGCATTGCAAACAAACAGGCCAGAAGAGGCAACTGGCAGTGTTGGCGCCAGTCTGACCCCAAGGGGCCAGCTGGGTCCCCTCTGCCCGTAGTGGGGGCGATGACTGCTTCTCCACGCTTCATACATAAGGCTTCCAGCCCTGTCCGGCTGGGAACACATGCAGAATGGCGGTCACCCAGCAGGCTGGGAGCTGCCTTCTCTCCAAAAGTCTGGCTCCTGAACATCCTCCTCCTTCCTGGGGAGGGTTTTTGCCCCTCTGAGGTTGTGCAGGAACCAGAAGGACAGTTTCTCTGCTTCACCATGTCTGCGACCTGGGGCTTCCCTAGCCCCCAGTTTTTCTGGCAGGCAGCAAGCTCCAGCACAGTCCACACAGTGGAAACCAAATGAAACGACTTTGGCTTGTGGAGGGAAAGAATGTGAAATAAACACAAAAGCAAAATCACCCACCCACAAGATACAACAGAAACCCCATCCACTAACCATCCCCTTCCCATGTGAGGCCGACCACCCAGGCCCCCAAACAACCCCTAAAATAAGACGCAAAGGCCTGACATATAAGCCCCAAATCAATAGACCTCTCCCGAAGCATGCAAAGGAACTGCCCGCCCAGAAATAACCCAAAATAGTCTGTGCAGATTATGAAGAGACCGGTGGCTTCGCCCACCCTCTCTGTAAACTCCTCTGGTACTGTGTCCTCCAGGGGATGCCCGAGGAGAGTGGGCTCTCTCCTCAAGGCCAGGACAGTGACAGCTATGAAAGATGGTCCCTGGTGGCACCTGGGAACTGCTTTTTCTTCAACTGACAGTGACAGTGGCCTGCCCAAGACAGGCTTGAGCTCACAAGACACCTCTAAGCCCCAAAGCCAGAGGTGGCTTCTAATGTATCCACCTGTGGCAATGCCCAGGAAACCAGCACAATTCACAAACACAGATAAGGACAATACCAGGGCTACCTGGGGTGGCAAGATGCCAGCAACCAAAACTGGGCCAAGCAGGGACAGGACACTGGAGGCCCCCCATGACCACATCTTTTCCAGATCTGTAGCAAAGGCACAACTGGGGTCTCCCACATGGCCTGTCCCAAATGGCATGTAATCCACTGGTGAAGTCCCCACAGTGCACAGGGGGGTCTCAGCTTTCTTGGCCCTGGGTCCCAGGCCTGGGACTCCCTGGTCCATTCCCTTCCTCACTCAGTGTGGGCTCCCCCATCCCCTACCTTCCAGCTGTAGGACAGCTTGGACGCGGAGCATCTTTGAGGTCACCCATTCTGCAGGGTTGAATGTTGTCCATCCCCCACCCCTCCCCTTTTTTCCTTTTGTTCATCTCACCGCTCATCCAGTGGGCGGCCAGAGAGGCACACTGAGGCTGGAAGAGCCCAGGCCCTCTGCTAGTTCTTTTTCTCAAGGTAGTTGGAGGGCACCC
Organism: Cacajao melanocephalus; assembly: GCA_963573385.1. NCBI lineage: Eukaryota > Metazoa > Chordata > Mammalia > Primates > Pitheciidae > Cacajao > Cacajao melanocephalus. The sequence continues at coordinate 92,021 of CAUYLG010077698.1, forward strand.
AGCCTTTGAAGGGCTTCACACCATCCAGGATCTGGCAGTACCACCAGCCATTAGGGTTCCTCTCCAGAACCTCCATGGACACCCCCTCCTGGAAGCCTGCTGTCTCCTCATCCCCCTCGTAGTCCGCAATAGAGACGTACACATCTTTGAGGTTATTGTGGATGAACTGAGACTTCTCAATGGGCTTGGGGCGCACGGGGGACACGGGGATGCCGTTGCGCTGGGCGGGCAGCAGGGGTGAGTCTGAACCCTGGCTGGCAGCCCGTTCGGCCAGGCGGCCCTTGGCCTCGGGGGTGGCAGCAGAGCGAGCAGTGCTAAAGGAGGAGTTCCGTCGGACACCTCGGAGGCCATCAGTGGCCGTGAGTGACTCATTCCTCCGCAGGGCGCAGGACAGGTTGTTGTCCTTGGGTGGTGGAGACACAAACACCGACTGGGGCCTGACCGCCACTTGCCGCACGCCATTCCTCATCTTCACTGCTGGGGTGCCTGAGGTCTTGCAGAAGCCCCCGGGGGGTTTCGAAGGGATGGGGGGCGTGGCCCTCTTGCTCTGGTTGACGGTGTTCAGCACCTGGACCCGCCTCTCAATCTTCTCCAGGCTGTCTGACTTGCCTTCGTTCTGCCTGTCCTTGGTGGGCACTGCATCCGGCTCTTTGCCAGAAGGGTCGGGTTGCTTGTTTTCATCCAGCACCAAATAGTGGGAAGGGGCCCAACCCTCCAGCTCCCCAAACTTCACGTACCACCACCCGCTCTCCTGCTTCTCCAGCACCTGCACCTCCACGCCCGCAGGGAAGCTGATCTCCGAGTCCTGGACCTTCTGGTAGGCACTGCATGTCACATATGAGGTGGCTGGCCCTTCCCATTCCTTCTTGGTGGGACATGGGGGAGTGGCGGCTGGGAGGGTGATGAGGTCAGATGAGCCTCTCCTACACCCCTCACTGGGAGCCTCAGAGGCCGTCTGCGGGGGCAGCTCCGAATCCTCACTCTTGGAGCCCTTGAGACCCCCGCGGAGCTGGCCTGTGGGTCTCAGCTGGCGCCGTAAAGTGCTGATGTCCATTTTCTCTTGGCTCTGCGACTCTGCTCGGTTCAGGAACGGCTTGGGCCGGACTGATGGCTTGGCCCGGGCACAGGAGGTCAGCCCAGCTTTCGCATCAGCATCCTTCTTTGCCTTGACCTTAGGAGTGCCACGGATGCCTGCGTCTGAAGCAGAGCGGGGCTTCAGGTCGCCACTGGTTTTGGACAAGGAAGAGGAGGAGGAGGAAGAGGAGGAGCAGCAGGTGGTATTGATGGTGATGGAGGAGGAAAAGGAGGCTGAGGAGTGGTTCTTCCCCAGTTCTGCCTGGGCATTCTTCTCTGCCTTGAGCTTTAGGAGTGACGATGACTTGGGGGAGCCTGATTTGGGGGAGTTTTTCCTGACCAGACACAGCGAGGAGCTACCTGGGGAGTCACTGTCCCCAGAGGAGCCTCTGGCTGACAGGGTATCCTCTGCATATGGCCGGAAGCCCTCATTCTCATAGATGGTCTCCTCTTCCAGGGCCACGTCCTCTGAAGACTCGCCCACTTTGAAGCGGGCCCGCTGCAGAGAAGAGGCCGGCGACGGCCGGCAGGGCTGGGCAGGCCGCCTGTCCCCTGAGGCTCTCTCGTCCACGGGCTCCTCACTCAGCTCGGGCTCTGAGTCAAAGCCAAATGCAGGGATGTCATACTCGGGCTCCTCGTACTTGAGCTTCCGTGGGGAGTCCTGGCTCTCACTGGCCCCCGGCAGGCCCTCCTCGGCCTCCTTGGGCTTGCTGGGCGGGGCTGGCGGGGGCACCTTGGGCCGGGTCAGCGTGCTTGTACGGCGGCTCAGGTTGGGTTTCTTGCGCTTATCGATGTATGATGCGGGGGCCCAGCCCTCCTTCTCACCGATCTGCACGTACCACCAGCCGCCTGAGTTCTTATCAATGACCTGGGGGATGAGTGCAGATGAGCCAGTGAGTTGGAAGGATCTGGGACCCTATGAGATCCCAAGGTAGGAGTGTCATACTTTGGCTTGGAGATACATTATCTCCATTTTACAGATAATAAACTGAGCCACTGAGTAAGTGGCCCAAGACCCAACATAGTAAGTAATGCACCAGAATTCAAACCTAGGTCTCTAGCATCTCATGGTTGGTGGGTTCCCCTTGCCAAGTTACCTCCCTGGTCCTCCACACCTGTGTTAACACCCGGGTTGAGCTGGCCACTCCTCCCGCTAAACTGCACCGTTCCCAGTCCCCACGATGCTGCCAATAGACTCACTACGGACACGTATGAATAAAACAAACACTGCCCTTCTGCTGCCCCTTCCTTCCTCGTACCCTCGATGTTGCTAGGTCCTTCCTGGGAGGCCCCTGGAAAGGTCTCTAGGGTCAGAAGAGAATGGGAAGATGCAGATGAAGTGACTGGGAGGTGGAGGCTCGAGGCCAGGGCCTCTCTGCAGAACCTCTTCCCAGTGTCCACCGCCTGTGGCCATTTTACTGGAATCCCACTGAAATCCCGCTAGCTGAAGAGATTTCTGTGGGTTGAATGGTTTCCTGTAGGAAGTGTAGGGGACTTTCAGTAATTTCCATGTTAGTATAAGCTGGTTTAAGGGGCTTCTTCCTTAACTTTTGAGATCAACCAATGGCCAAGAGCGTGGCTGCTGGTTGTGCTGGGGTCCATTTGGACTGGTGAACGTAAAGGGCAGACAATTGGGGATTGTGGGACACTCCTGGAGGGAGAGATCCTGGGGTGGGGAGGGGTAGCGTGAAAACACTGGCACCATAGGAAGAGGCCAAGGAGGGAGGGAAGGATGGAGAACGCAAAGGCAAGAAGAGGTGTATCCCCCACCAAAAGAGAAAGGTTTTCTCCTGCTTTGGGTCCTTCGTTCTGTCCTTCACCCTGCCCCAGCCCTGGACCTACAGTTCAAGCACTCCTTGAACCTGACAGTTCTGCCACATTATGCTCTTTATAGACTCTCCTGGAAACCTCAGCACCGAGAGGATGATTTTTCTTGGAAATTTAGTTCCAGGTTCCAGGCATGTGATTTAAAACATTCACATTGGGAATGTCATGGCTTTAGAGGTAGACACTGCCCAGTGAATCTGACAGTACATCACTTGTACTAGTTGGAGTTAACTCAATTACTACACAAAGCCACTGAGAGAACTGACTGAGTTACAGCTCTTCTCTGCTGCTGGGAATACCATGCTCAGCACCAGCCACAAAATACAGTGGCCTGAATGCTGGAAGACAGGCTGGGAGGGGGCATCCCAGGATCTGTCACCCTGTTTGCAGAGAGAAATGCTTAAAGTTGGGGGCGGGGGCGGGAGAAGTGACTGCATCAAAGGCCGGGGGTCATGTGGTATGACTTGGCCAGAGCCCAGGTCCCCAGTATCGCATTCCACCTGCTTGGTCCACATCCTCCTGACCACACTTCCTATTGGGGCTCTGCAGGATCCTGGCCCTGAGGTGTTCCTGGGAGAAAAACTTGTGGGGTAGTGTTGCCTATTCTAGTCCCCTTGTAGATGACACTCCCAGTGATATCCTTGTATCCTAGGCTCTGGGAAGCCCTGCAATTAAAACAACAAATGGGTTGGATATTGTTTAATCCACTGTCCTGGAAGCTCATTTGACCACAGAAGCCCTTTGTTTCAAGGCCCCCCTGTCACAAGCTCCTGCACATGCTCTGGGAAGTGTCGCTGTGAGACAAGCCCTGTGAGCTCAGGGTGGAGCATGAGAGCTGGGATCTAGTCCAGGCTGTGGCACTGGCCAGCGCCAGGCAGATGCTCATCCTTGTGGTGCTCGTTTCTGTACCTTTCCTGGCTACCCCTCAGGAGTCTTACTAGCAAGGCCTAAATGGGAAATGCAGTTCTGCCATGATGAGTTAAAACCCTCATCCTCATGGCCCGAGGCTTACCTCTGCCTTCTGTCCACCCCGAAAGCTGATGCCATCAGAAATGCACGACTGGAATTCGGCAATGGTGTAATACTCCACCTCAACAGAAGGGGGCTCTGGTGGCTTTGGCAGTTGGAACCCCTAAGGTTGAAGAAGACAGTGGGCAAAACCCGTCCAAATCAGAAGAGTAACATGGCCAAGGGTTGGTCCCCGCTCAGTCCCCAGGAGGTGCAGATGGCCGTTCACACCAGCCAGACAGCAGCTAGCCAAGTACATAGCTATCACTGGAATCTCAGGGTATACCTCCAGGGGACTGCTCTGATGAGGCTTTCTCATACTCAGGATTCATGGGAGGCTTGTCTGAGCTATCAAAATGCTCACATTACTATTACTGTCATCATCATCATCATCATCACTCTGAGACAGGATCTTGCTTTGGAACCCAGGCTAGAGTGCAGTGGAATAATCAGAGCTCACTGCAGCCTCCCTCTCCTGAGCTCGAGTGATCCTCCCACCTTAGGCTACCCAGTAGCTGGGACTATAGGCACACATCACCACACCGTTTTTTTTTGTTTTGTTTTTTGTTTTTTTTTTGGTAGAGATGGTCTCTCTCAGAATCTGGAGGAATTTGCCCCCCAAAAAAAGTAGAGATAGTGTTTTGCAATGTTGCTTAGGCTGGTCTCAAACTCCTGGGCTCAAGCAATCCTCCTGCCTCAGCGTCCCAAAGTGCTAGGATTACAGCATAAGCCACCGAGCCCAGCACAAAATGCTCATTATTATGACAGTAATTTCTAATTTTATCTCTCTGGAGGTCAAGTTTTTAGATGCCTCAATAGCCGAGTCTCAAAATGAAAATTAAAAAGCAGAGAAATCTCCTGTAATCCTAGTGCTTTTGGGAAGCCCAGGTGGGAGGACTGCTTGAGGCCAGGAGTTTGAGACCAGCCTGGGCAAACAGTGAGACCCATCTCTAAAAACAAAACAAAAAAAAATTAGGTGGGCATGGTGCTATGCACCTGTGGTCCCAGCTACTTGGGAGGCTGAGGCGGGAAGATAGCTTGAGCCCAGAAGCTCGAGGCTGCAGTGAGCCATGATCAGACCACTGCACTCCAGCCTGAGTGACAGTGTCTCTGAAATTAAAAAAACATAAAAGGAGAGAAATCATTCTAAAAAAGCCCTTGCACACTGTGCTGTGGGAGAGGAAGGAAAGCCACTGTCCTGGAGTCTAGGGGTGAGGGCTGCACAGGCAGGGCGATGGAGCACAATGGTCTCTAGTCTGGGGTGGGTATGTAAGGAGGCAGTGCAGTTGGCTGAGCATAGTCTTTAGCTGGTCATCGTGATGAGGCCAGATAGGCAGGCACTAAATAAAACTCGCAATATTCTGTGGGCAGGGCAGAAGCCACTGGAGATACTCAACGCTTTTCAGACACTGGCACAGCAGCATCTAAGCATGACATTCAAGGACATTTAGAAGCTGGCCTTGGCCCATGGTTTGTGAGCCTCACCCATTCATTTACAATTGTGTGTTGTGCTTCTACTGGGTGCCAGACACTGGTCTAAGGCACTGAGCACCCACTAGGAAACCAAATGGACAACCCCTTGTCCTTGTGTATTGTACATTTTTGCTTCAATGGTCTTGTCTCTACTCAGCTAAAATGGACTTTGTACCCTGCTATTTATGTCCTCCCCCATGCAAAGGGGTTCAAATAAAGCAATTGGAAAAAAAAAAAACGTGGGAGGGACGAGGGGATGGGAAGAAGCTTGGTGTAGCAGGAAGACCTGGAAGACCTTAACCTTAGCGCTGGATTCCAATCCCAGCAATTCACCAGCTGCGTGGCCCTGGGCAAAGCCCCTGATCTCTCTGAATTTCAGTTCTCTCATCTGTAAAATGGAACTAATACCAGCGTCATGAAGAGGATTCCTGAGATAATGTGCAACACTTTGGGCCTGGCCAGAGGCAGAGAGAGATCTCAATAAATAGAAGCTGGAGCTCAGCACTCCTCCTGAACTTCTCTTCTTCCCAGCCTTCCTCATCCTTCAAGGCTCTGCATGTCCTAACCCTGCCAGTTGAAACTGAGCTGGGTCAGAGTGACTGAGGGGTGGGAGGAAGCTGGTTTGAGGGATCAGGTGAGAATCTGCCACCCTTCCTGGCCCCAGGGCCTGGCTGTGCAGCTGTGCATGTGAGCAGATACAGCGCAGACACAGCACAGGCCACATCTCTGGCCAGGTGGGATTCAGCTGGGCCTAACCCTGCCTCAGCAATCCCTGCATTTGGTAAGTGTGGAAGGAATTACTCCATTCTTGCCAAAATCGAGTCTGCCTGAAAATAATTAGCCATGGCTAGAAGAGATGGTAGGGAGGGAGAATACAGTGTTTGGGCATATAAAACACAAGGGGAAAGGAGAAACCCTAGTGGGCCCCATGGCCAGGGCAAGGAGGGTTTTATCTCCAGGGATGAAATCTTTAAAAACTATCTTTCAAGAGGGCCTACTCTTCCAGACTGGTGCCCCCTAGCCAAGGCCGATGTCACTGACCACAGTAACTCTTACTGCTCAGCCCAGATGTGACTTCAGAATCCTCCTTAACCCGGTGCACCAGGTAGTAGTACCAAGCAGGCCAGAGTGGACATAGGAAACGGAAGCCTGTTTGCTAGCCCTCCACAGACATCCTCTAATTTCATCCTTACAACAGCCCGAGGAGATGGCTAGTACTATCCCACCTGATAAATAAGGGCACTGAAACCTGTGGAGGGCAAGTGACTTACCTACAGTCTCTCTGCCTCTAAGTGTCAGAAGTGGAATAGGAATCCACACCTGGCACTCTTGAAGACCCACTCTTTCCACTACATCCCCCTGCGCCTACTAACAGTTCTTTGTTCCAGGGCTCTCAGCCTGCCACCAGCATTGCAGCCACCCAAGCTCTGGCCCCTGATTGCATATCTGCCTGCATGAGGGTCTGGACACCAGGAAACCCTACCCACCTGGGCCAGGGACCCTGGCAGTGTTAACCTCTTGAAGCTTGGGCATGAGCCAGTCCTGGCAACTCACACTCCTCCCTGGAAGACGCTCACTGATCTGCCCTCTGCCCTCCCAGACTCTGACATCCACCACCTCCACTGGGCATTCCTGACCAGGGAAAGCTGAAAGGCGTCCAGGCTAGCATGGACAGCAGCCCCATTTCCAGCCCCTGGCAATGCCCCGGCTGGACACTTTTGCCGGGCAGTCTAAATGTTTATGTCTGCCAATGCAGTGGGAGGGATGGATTTATTTAGCTTTGGAGTGCAGTGTGTTTCCGATTATAAACTGTCCAGCCAGGCCCCCAGGAAGGCTGGGATCTGCAGGCTTCCTTCCCTGCCCCCAGCTCCACAAAACTAGAAGCCCCAGCAAGGCCCTGGAAAACCCCTGGATCAAGAGGCTCTGCAGCGAGACAGTCAGTTGATCAGGCGGCTATAGTGCATCCACAGAATAGGAAGGAAAGGGAGAAGACATTCAGTACACATACCAGGCTGGATTCTCTGCGTGGTGGAGGTCTTGTCCGTAGGTTTGGGGAGCCTAGAAGAGACGTAGCTTCAGTAATCCCAGTCAGACGATGGGCAACAGTGCCTATACTTGCCTTCCTTAGGTGAAACTAACTCCTGATCCTTGCAAGTTCATGCTTTTGCTCAGCCTTTATGAAGGACTTGACGCTCTAAGTTACTATGAGCACTATAGTTGGGCTTCTTCAAGGGGAAACTATAGACCTTTACCTTGGCTGTGCTGCCAGGGGATCTATGAACCCTCTACAATTATGTGCACTTTTCAAAATGTGCAGATATGTGGGCATTTTTCAGGGTAAATGGTGTATAGCTTTATCAGATTTTCAAAGTTAGGAGCAGAGACCATGTCTATTTTTTGCTCACTATTAAATCCATAGAAGCTAGCACAGTGCCAGGCAAGAGGAGGTGCCCAATAACTGTTTCCCAGCTGGTTGCCCAAAAGATTTCGGGCATGAGAGCTAACTTAACGCAGTGGAGCAAAACTAAAGAAACAGTTTTCCTCCAGATTTTAAGAATGGCTGGACACAAACAAAAGCTAGGCTCCTATAACACAGAAGTTTTAAGACTCAACAAAAGGCAGTATTGGGCCAGAGATGGAGGGTGCCAGATTGCCCGGAGTGTCCGGTAGGAATGAAGGTGATTCTTGAAGAACGCCCTGTTGAAACTGCCTGTGCAGAGTGGTAAAGCCTTAGCTTCCAGGTCTTTTAGGTTTCCAGTAACCAGCGGAAAGTCATAGGGAAGGAGCTGCTGAGGCCCAGAAAGATGTTTCTCTACAGACTGTCACTCCACAGAGCAGCCGTGCACACAGCGCCCACATTCAACAGCCTAGGAAAATGTGTCTTTTTGATTTTTTTTAAAAAGCTACACATCATCTATCTTGACTTATAAAGCCTTTACCATAAGGAAAAGATATGTTTCTTGTTCTTGGAACACGTGTATCTGCAGAGTGACCATTGGTGGCTTCCCAGTAGAAAAGGAGGGAACGCTATCACCTACATCCTCATGTAATTTAGCTTCTGTGGAGCAGATGGGAGCCCCCGAGTCATCATACTCCTCTGCCCTTCCCACTTCTGTGATGAGCATGACACATGTTGAGAGAGTGCGGGTCAAAGGCCAGTCTGTAGCCTAGGAGGAAAATGCCATGGGGGTCCTGCACCCTCCCCAACCCACTTTCCTGCACCCATGCTTATTCTCTAAGGAGCTTTACAGTGAGGACCCAGGTGAGAGAGGCTCTTACTGATCTGGGCCCGCTGAGGGGCAATCCTGGCCACCGCTGGAGAGCCCTGGGCCAACCTGGAGACAGTCCTGTCAGGGATGCCCACGGCGCTGCCATTGGAGGCATTGCAGAGGATGGGCAGGCTGATCTCCTTCTTGGCGATGGGGGCCTCGTGGCCCTCGCCTTCGGCTGGTGGGGTTTCCTTGTCCCCAGACGCCTTCTTGTTCAGCAGGTTGCTGATCTCCATGATGTTCCCGATGATCTCCACTGGGCCAGCCAGGTTCTTCTTCCGGGTTGGCAGGTCGTCCTTGGCCTTCTTCAGGTAGGATGCTGGTGCCCAGCCCTCTTTGCCCAGGTATCTGTGGGGAGGAGCAGGATGACCTGACACTCACTCCCAGACCCTAGGATCCATTTGGCCTTGCCCAGTGGAGGCTTCCTTACCATGTTCTGCAAGGCTTAGCAGTCCCACTACTCTGGAGAGAAATGGCACCGAGGGTTGGTGGAAAAGACCCAGAACACCAGTTCCCACTGGTCATCCCCACTGCGCTCCTTTTTCTTTGCCTGATCGCTCTTGGGGTGGGCTCTTACTCTCTGCAAAGTCAGGCAAACGTGGGAGCTTGGGATCAGATCTGTCAACTTTTGGGTTGCCCCAAAGGAGGACTTCATAATGGCCTGCTACTTCCCAATCAGTTGAGGAGAACTGGAGAGATAAGAAATGAGAAGGTGTAGATGTGGTATGTAGAGTTAAATCCCATGTAGGAAGGGGAGGGATTAGAGAGGGAATTGATTCCACAGGTGAGAGTCAGGTAGTCTGAGTTCTAGTTTATGGCATCTTGCACAAGTCCCTTCCCTGGAGCTCAGTTTGTGTCTCTTCTGCAAGATGTAGGGATAGAGTCACTGTTAAAAATGTATCCAGAAGGACAGACACATTGAGATCAACTAAGATGTCTCCAAAGAAGGAAAGAAGGCTGACTGAGTGGGAGAGCTATGGTGCCACTGCAGGGACAGGAGGTGGATCCTCTATGGACTGTCATAGACCATGTTCACAAACCAGGCTCAATTTAATGTAGTGAAACAAGGATGCATTATTCAATAAATGATTGGGGACTGGGCGAGGTGGCTCACACCTGTAATTCCAGCACTTTGGGAGGCTGGGGCAGGAGGCTCACTTAAGGCCAGCCTGGGCAACATAGTGAGATCTCGTCTCTACAAAAAAAAAAATTTTTTTTTAAATTAGCTGGGTGTGGTGGTGCATACCTGTAGTCCCAGGTACTCAGGAGGCTAAGGTGGGAGGCTTGCCTGATGCCAGGAGTTTGAAGCTACAGTGAGCTATGATCGTGCCACTGTACTCCACTCTGGGCAACAGAGTGAGACCCTATCTCCAAAAACCTAGTAAGTGGTCTGGGGAAAACTGGTGACCCAGTTAGGAAGAACAAGACAGACACTGGCTTTACACCATATAGCAGAATAAAAAAATAAAAGATTGACATAATGCTGGGGGTTGAAAAAGTCTACGTGGGGCTCCAAAAGCAGAAACCATAAGTGAAAAGACAAAAGCACATGACTAGATAAAATGTAAACCAAAGCAAAACAAAAGGAAACGAAACCAAATGCTCATAAACAAAGGCAAAAGGCAAATTACAGGGCTGACTTCATTTCTGGTGATTCGATGACTTCTGAAAACAAGCTTTTCCTTTTTTCCCCGTGCTGTTGAGTTTTCACCCAAACCCATGGGGACTTCACTTCCTGGTCCAGTAGTTGTTGGCCAATACCCCCAGGTCTGGGTTGCAATGTCCCCATCTGCTCTCTAGAACACATCTGGCTCTTTGGAATGGCTCCTCCATGCCAGATGTCTGAAAACCTTCCCATCTCCCTGATCTGACCTTGTTCTTGGACACTCATTAGGTGGGAGAAGAGGAATATGAAAGCTGAAGTTCCTATCAACATGTCTGAGCTTTGCGGAAAAAGTGCAGGTAGGAGGTAGCTTCTTACCTTCATGTCACAGAAACGTGCAGGCAGGCTGACCCAAGCTTGCCTTCCCAGGGATTGGGAGGCAGAGGAGAGTTAACATGTGGGTGAGAGTCAGGGGCCTGTCTTGGCTCCCTGATGCAATGAGTGCAAACAGAAGCACAGAATTTTAAGGGTGGATAGGAGCAACTAGTAAAAATACCTAATATTCATGTGAGCCAACAGCCATGGCTCAGAAAAGCAAAGCAGGCAGCAGAGGGTCACACAGCGAGCTCTTAGCAGCATCTGGCCCACAGCCTGGTGCTCTTACATCTTGGAGAAAAGACAAAGATGGGCCCACTGGCCCTCGCTGATGGTTCTTCTACATGGACACTGTAGAGCTATGGGGAGAGGGGGCTCATGGAGGTGACGGTCAGGCCTGCTTAGGGCCCCGAGTGTTCCTATTTGTGTTCCTTCAGTGCTACATGGGTAAAATTAGATTTCAGGAGAATAAATGCAAGGGAATCAGGAGTGGCTGTGTGTGTCTAGGTCCAGCTCTGCTCACATCTGCTTTCCAGCTCTGGAGAATGAAATGACTCCAGAGGGAAGCAAGCTGGAAAGGGCGCGATGGAGAGAGATGGAGAGAGAGCGAGAGAGAGCGAGAGAGCGAGAGAGAGAGAGAGAGAGAGAGAGAGAGTGTGTGTGTGTAGGGGTGGGGGGAGGAGAAGAAAGGAAATGAGGATCAACTGCAGAGGCTGGAATGTTGGGAAATGGCATATTTAAGGGGGTGTCTGGCAGCCTTCTTAAGGTGGAATCCTTTCAGCAGGGTTTCTCAATCCAAGCTCCTGCTGGCTGTAAGACTAGGCCATGGGGACAGGAATGGACTAGAAGCAGCTCAGAGTGACTTTGTTGGTTATTTTAGAAAACTAAAAAATAAAATAATGAAGCAGCCTTGTAGATAAGCTCCAGGCAAGTGAGCTAGGCCACCAGCCTGCCAGAATCTTTCCTGGCTTTCTCATGTGAGACTCGTGGCTGGCAGATTATTGGGTTGGCTCTAGTTTCCATTCCTTAGAGAACATAAAAGTCTAGGGGCAGTGGCTTTCGACAGCACACGTTCAGATGCACAGTCCCATCCCGCCCAACGGGACAGAAAGTGATGTCTCAGCCCTCCTGACTGATATGCACCAGGGCCCTGGGGTGAGGCGGGGTAGGGGCAGCGGGGGTGGCGAGTGTGATGGAGCCATGTTCCATCAGGTCACACTAAGGTGCTATCTCCATATGTCCAGTGACCTCAGCATGGACTAGGCTTTAATGCCATCATGTTGTATCATGTTCTGAGTAACTGTCCCATGAGTACTCGCATTGCCTGGGGCATGGTGATGCCACTGCACAATCCCGTCCCCTCTGTGGAAAACCACCTAGAATGCATGTCCTGCCCACGGTGGGTCTGGGGTCCCCAGAGCCCATGGATATAGGACTATCTCTGTCAGTTGGGTAAGTGACAGAGAAGACAGAAGGTGGGCAGTCATCACAGCTGAGCCAATTCCAAGGATGCCAAAAGCATTTCCTGAGAGCAGGGGTCCTGGAAGGGCAGGTCTTGGCAGGGTAATGATGAGTGAAATCCACAGGATTGTTGGCTTCCAGAAGGTCAGAAAGACCCCACTTCCCTACCCACACCCTTAAATAGGATTCTAGGCTGGGAACTGTGATTATGCCTGGGAGAGGGAGGGGCAAGAGAAGGAAGAAGCCTCCGATGGCCTGAGCTGAGGCCTGACTTCTGCTCCAGCCCTTGCAGCCAGCCCTGCAGTTTGGATGGCCAGTCCCTATCCACCAGGGACATGGCTGCAAGAGGCCTGCAACTGTGCCTACCCCTGCCCCCACAGCCCACCTCTGTGAGTGCTGAGCCTGGGCAGCAGAGGCTGCCTGCTGGGATCTCAGCAAGGCCTGCGGACGCCAGTGCTCCAGGCAGCCCTAGCTGCAGAGCAGGCCAGGCAGCTAAGGCTGGACACACAAAACCAAATTCAGATGTGCTGAACTCTTGGCAGATGCGTGGGAAGGGATTGCACCATAGCCTGCAAGCTGAGCCGGGGCCTCTGTGCCCCGCTGGCTGTGGCTCAAGCTCTGCTTTGTGTGTCCCGGGAGAAAATGTGCAAGATGAGCACTCTCTGGTTGAGCTGTTCAGCTGTGCAGAGGTGGAGCAGCCCAGCCCTGTGCTGTGGGCACAAAGCTGTCAGTATCTACCTGCCATCAGGTGGCCACAGCCACTTTGCACTCTGCCCAGGGCCCGGGTGGGTGAGAGGCACCTCTTTCATCCATGTAAGTGTTCCCTACCTGATATACCACCAGCCTTCCAGATTCTTCCGGATCACCTCCACTGTGACACCCTTCTCAAAGCCAATCTCGTCCTTGCTTTGGCTGGTGTAAGGCTGCACAGTGACATACTTCTCCTCTGGGGGTGGGAGCAAAAAAGCAAGATTATTTGAGGTCAGGGTGGAGGTCCTGCTTCCTGTCCCCTCTTCCTGCCCTGGCCTGGCCTTTGCTCAGCAGCTTGCCAAGGTGCAGTGGGTTGGCTCTGGCTTCTCCAGGGGAGGGAAGGACCAGGCCCCAGAGGTGGCAGCAGGGAGACCATGGGAGCAGGGGTCACTGCTGCTCCCAGTGTGTGCCAAAGCCAGCCAGGACCCAGGTTGCCAGGCAAGGCCCTGGGAGCAGGGAGTTGGCTCTCCTAGCCTGATAATGGCAGCAAGGCTGCTGGGACCGTGCAGTCCACAGGGCTGCAGAAGCTTGCTAGGCTGAGGGCAGGATTAGAAGCCAGCCCCTCCTGAGGTGTCCTCGCATGCCTGCAGCCCCATGGCATACCACTCCTCGAAACGTGCTGTTTTCATCTGTGTCCCAGACAGACTTTCCTAGCCCTGCCCCCAGCTCAACCTCTTGCTCACATCCTTCCTCTGTCTGACCTGCAGAGGCTCCAGGGACACCTCCTTGGTGAAGCCTTCCCTGAGCACCCGGCTTATCCATTAACACCTGGTCATGTAATCTCCCAAGAGGAGTCCACGGAACCCAAGTCTCACGGGAGCGGTTATATGTGTTAAGACAAGGGTTCGATGGCCAAATGAGTGTGGGAACACCCAGCACAGCACAATTAGGCAGCACCCCAGGGCCCTTACTGGTCCAGTGTGCCCAAGTAGCTTCTGCAGGAGAACAGGCTGTGCCAAGCATGCAGCCAAGGCACAGCTCCTCTGGAAGGCAGCCAGCTATTTCCAAGGATGTCACTTCAGGGTCTTCCCCAAGGTCTTCCTTAGGCACTGGGGAAAAAGTGCCTTGCAGACTCTCAGGAAGGCTTGGGAGGGCAGGTGTGGGGAGAGTGGGGCACCACGCTGTCTCCCCTGGTTTCTCTCGGCCTCCTTCCTGGCAGGAGGCCTGGGTGCCTCCCGCTTGGGTCCTTAATCAGGCTTCCAGGAGGGTGTTTCTTCCATGCCTGCTAGGGTCCCGCTCTGCCTGTCCCAGGAAACCCCTGACAGGTAGACCCCAGAGCTGAGTGCTCCCTGGCTCTGCTTCTAGCTGGCTGGCTCAAGAGTCCCTGCCTCCTGGCTGACACCTTCTGTAGAGGTCTGCTTGGGGTAGAACACTCCCCCACCTCACCCTCTGGGGGAACAAGGAGCTAAGTCAGGAGGAGGAAGAAGCAGCAACCTGGCCATGCCCTTCTGGAGGGTCACCCTGAGCCCGTGTTGTCCTCTCTGGCCTGGGAGCTCCCCAGAGGCTGAAACAGCACCTGGCAAATAGTGGGAGACTGTTGACTGCATCATGACCAGGCAAGACTGAGCAAGGGTACTGATGGGAAGCGCTGTGAGCTCAAAACAGCAGGATGCTGGTGCAGACTGCTGGCCTCTGGTCTCTGGGACACCCGCCCCTCCTGGCTCCTGACCGTGACAGCCACCCCCTGGATTCCTCGGCTGGAAGCTGCCAGGCAGCCTGCCTGAGACTGGCTGTCGTGGGGGTGGGAGGCAGCTGCCACCCCAACCCCTAGCTACAGGAGGGCCATCTGTCCACTCTCCCCTGGATTATCGGGTCCTGTCTGCAGCCCTGTGTTGAGCCGAGATAGCCGTTCCCTTTGGGGTGGTTGTGGCTGCCTGGCTGGGCTGCAAGAATGGAACTGATGGGCCACTAGCCAAATACAGATGGCTGCCCCAAAGCAGAAGGTGGGTGATGACCCATGGAGCCTGCAGGATTCTTCAGCACGCCCTTCTCTGCTGCAGAACTTGGTCAGCATCAATTCAGGGAGGGCCTTACTCTGGAGGCTTTCAGATTCCAACCCAGCCATGCTTCGGACTGCTGCCAAGGCGGCCTGAGAACCCTGCCCAGCCAGATTCTGACTCGGCCCTTTGAGAAGTTCAGGGCTTCACAGTCCAACTCTCCACTCTCCTGCCTGCTCCTGGTTCTGCTCCATTTTCCAGTGAGGCATGGCAAATCCTGGCCTAGTGGCGGCCAGAGGGGCAGTGCCACGCTCTGGGAATCCAGGATTCTGAGGTTAGGATGAGGCGAGGCCTGGGCTCCACATTTTGCCTTTGTTCAGCTGGGCTATTTTTAAAGTCTGTGGTTCGAGCAGGAAGCCATCATTAAGGTTTTCCTAGGCAAGGTTGTATTTGCAGGGAGAAATGACAGCCCTTCTCGTGGGAAGATCAGAGGAGCCCTGCCTGCCTCATGGCAGAGAACAGGGTCTAGACCATCTCATGTGGGCTCAGCCTCCGAGGCCACCAGGGCCCAGCCCCAGCCTTCGCAGCCTCCTAGGGTACGCGGAAGACAGAATCCCGTGGGCCATGCAAGCTCAGGCTTTCTCTTGACCTCTTAGGGGTGGGGGCAGAACCAGGGATATCAGTTCTGGCTGGTGAAGTTGAGCTGCTCCTGCAAAAGGTTCTTGGGGGCCCTGGGGCTGCAGCAGCCACAGAGGTCCAGGAGTTCACGTGCTGCTGCTGAGAACTCCTGGCTGGGAGGCTTGTCCTGCCCCAGTCACCGCACAGGTTCCAGGGATGAGAACTCAAGAGCCCTCTTCCCTGGCAGGGCAAGGCAGCCAGACCAGGTCTTCCCAGCTCCTGGGTTTCTACCCAGTTGGCTCAGATGGCAGAGGCATGGACTTTCCATGTGGACATGGGCCTTGTGGGTCTCAGGCCTTCCAACTCACAGGTGTCCTAAGGGAGAGGCACTTGCCTGGGCCACAAATGCCATCTGGGGCACCAGACAAGAGAAGGCCCAGACAGACAGACATGGCCTCAGCAGGCAGCTGCATGACTCAGGGTGGTCAGGGTCTCTGGAAGAGATGTCCCTTCGGAAATGGGGTTGAGGGAAGAGAGGCTGTGAGCTCTAGTGGGCTCTTCAGGGCTTCTGGGAAGCACTGGGGCTGTGGGCACTCTGACCACGCCACCAGGAGACAGTGGCAGCCTGCCCTGGGGAGGGCTGGCCAGGCGGTCAGCCGGGTGGGTGGGGGAGGGGAACAGGCCTGCTTTGGTTTTGGAGGCAGGGGCTGGATGCTCTGCTGTTTCCAAACCACAGAAGCCTCCTCTCCACGACACTTTCCCCTCTGTCAGCAGTCTCCCCACTCCCCTCCTGCCCCCACAACTTACCCAACCCCACTGAGAAAGGCCTTTTGGTTCCAAGGAGCTGGCTGGCTGAGGGAATGGGAGCGGAGGCCATGGGGAAGCTCAGCTTTTCTCTTGTCTAGCTCCTCCATGACCTGCAGCCTGCCTCCCTGACCAGCTCTGCCGTTTGCAGCAAGCATCTCCCAGCCAACTCTCTGCAAGTTTTTCTTGGCTGCCTGGTTTAACTTAGCCCATCGGGCTGAGGCTGGGA
Organism: Cacajao melanocephalus; assembly: GCA_963573385.1. Lineage (NCBI taxonomy): Eukaryota > Metazoa > Chordata > Mammalia > Primates > Pitheciidae > Cacajao > Cacajao melanocephalus. The sequence goes on from CAUYLG010077698.1 coordinate 108,449, forward strand.
AATTACGTTGTTTAGGTCTCTTATTTAAGAGAGTGAAAGAGAGAGCACAAGAGCTGGGGGCTTAGATTTGCTTACAATTCTTAGGACCAAGAATTAGGCATTTCATGGCATATTTATGTCTCCATGTGTCACTGTATGTCTGTGACTGAGATATATGTAGTTCAAGGTGTTGTGTGTATGAAGCTGTATGTGTCCTTGTGAGTGCTGCTTCGAGGTACATGTGGCGTGGCTGTGAGCGGTCAGTTGTGTGTACGATGCATTTGTGACTGTAAACAGCAGACACACGGCACAGTGTATGTGTAGCTACAGACACACATACACAGTGTATGTGTACCTGTGAGTGGCTGTGAGCCTGGGACTGTGGATGCATCGGTGTCGGGGAGGCTGGCTACGGCAGGGCACGCGTCATACCCGTGGCCATCAGGACTGTGTGTGTGGTAGAGCTGTTCTGGCTGCACGTGTCTGTGGGGTTGTAGAGATGGTTGTGTTTGGGGCCCAGTGTGTGAGGGTGTTTGGAGCAGGCCAAGCCTTCCTCCCTGCCGCGCACTTCCAGACCTACATCCCACTCTTCTTTGCCACCAAGGCTTGGGCTGCATCCCAGCTTTAGGGTGGCCTTTGCGGTATGGCCGGCCTGTTCTTGCTGCTTCTACAACTCGGCCCCCAGCCCTGTGTCGGCCCATAGGTTCAGCCTAGGCCCTGCTCTCAGGACCAGCTGGACTCCTCTTGGCCAGTGCTCCGTGCCTGATGATGAGCCAGCCAGAGGCTGGAGCCACCTGAGTCCAGGCTTTCTTCTGCCTTGGGCCTGGGGCAGACACCAAAACATGCTCTTACAGTCATTTAGAACCAAGCTGTGAGGGCAGTTCTGGAATGTCCCTGCATTCCAGAAAGGCCAGTGTTTATGACACACCTCTCTCTGTGTGTCACCTTTCTGCTCTGAGAGCAGCACACACACCCTGTTCTATGTGGGGCTGGCCAACCCCTGGCCCAGGGGGTCTGCAGATGTTTAGGGGTTTATTCAGCGGCCCAGCCCTGGGGGTTTGTTCTGCTCCCTTACCTCCCAAGTTCCTGAATGTTAGAAAGATCCTGGGTGAGAAAACGCTAAACCCCCAAACATCTGATCAGCCCATGCGCCAGGCCTGGAGCCCCCTTGGACTCCCCTGGATCAGGCCCTTCCTGAAGCCCCAGCAGTTACTGCCTCTGGCTGGACCTGATCCCTCAGCAGAGCCCACTGGACTGCACCCTGGTGCCAGGCTGGGTCTGGCTTTGCTCCCTTTCTAGTTTCTGTGGAGTTGGTGGGAGGAGCACGAGTGTGAGCTGGTCCTTCTTTCTGCTTTGTTCCCAAGCAGCTGATAAGACAACTTTGGCCGAGAGAGCCTTTTCTCAGAGGATGGACGCCATGAAGAATGGGGGAGTGGGATGGCCCAAGCAGAGGGCTAGACATGCTTAGCTCCTTTAATCTACAGCTTCCAGGGCCAACGTGCCCTTCCTGAATGACCCAAGACTCCCTTGTCCCCCTCCTCAAGCCCCTGTACCTTTTCAGGGAACCCACAACTGTGTTCCATAACCCTCAAACCCAGGATGCTGACAAAAGCCAGAGCCACCCCCAGTGCCAGCCCAATTCCCAAGCAGGCCCGCCCCGCACCAGCTGCAGTAGATGAGAGAAAAGCCTGGCCCATGAATCTGGGTGAATGAGGAGGCCACAGGGCAGAGAGCAGAGCCCAGAAAGAAAGAGCAGTGTTAGCGAGAGACAGGCGGTCGCTGCGAGGGAGGAGAAGCCAGCTCCCGCGGTCACCTCGGCTGTGCTGCCTGTTGACCATCCCGCCCAGGGTCCACCGGCGATCCAGGCGCCGCAGATGGGCCTTGCGTCTCTTGGACACTGGTGTGGGAGATGGCGATGGAGCATGCGGCCAACAGCAACCGGCAGAGAGAATGGAGATGAGCATGAGATGGGATGGGGGCAGGAGGAAGGGGCACAGGGAAGGGAGGCCCGCACTGCCAGGTCACCATCACCTGGACTGAACCAGAGGGCACGCCCCTGTTGGATGGGGGCAGATATGACAGGTGATTGTAGGCACATGGGGAAAAATTCAACCAAAGCCAAACTCCCCAGTGTGCGCCCCTGAGCCTAGGAGTGGGCTAAAGCCTTTATAATCCCAGCACCTGAGAGACAAAGATGTCCCTAGCTCTAGCCCAGTGCAAGGCAGCCCCTCAGCTGCAGCCTCCAGGGATGGTGAGATCAGTGTCCCTCACTGGTTGACGGTGATTCCCAGGAGGGTTAGGTGTCCTGCAACATCTGCGCTTATGTCCACTCGCTCACACAGGGTAGTGTGAACACACTACCCTGGACAGGCACCATGATGCATGGAAGAATCAGTGTGCCCAAGAGAGACTTGGATCCCTTCCTTGCGGGGCTGAGAGCTCTCACCACTCTGGGTTGGTTTGCATCTTTGCTTTCTTGCCTGTCCCCACTGGATGAGTCTGTTGAGGGCAAGAGCTTTGTCCCATGTCTCGGCATTCCCAGGGTCTAGCACATGGCCGGACACATGGCCAGGTCCCAGGAAGTGCCTGCTGAACGGAATGGTACAAGGGTGGGTGCCACAGGCCCCAGCTCTGCTCCTCCTCTCAGGCCACCCACTGGGACATCTGACAACAGGGGCCTCCCTCCCCAGCTTCTCACTGCTCCTAACCCCGTGGCTTGGGCAGCATCCTGCACTGCTCCCCTGGTGGCTGCTGCTCGGCTCCAAGCCCCCCGCACCCTCTGCTCAGACCCCAGCTACAGATGCCTCTGTTTTCCTATGGGACTCCCAGTGGAATGGACACTGGGTCAGGGCTCCAGGGTGCCAGCTAGCCTCATTTCCTGGCACCACAGAAAGAGGGTACCAGGCTGCCCGGCCAGTGGCTGGAGTGAAAATAAAACTGTCCCAGACCCACCAAGGCCCTGGGAAAGCATGTGCTTTCCTGGAAGGAGAGGGACCTGTCTGACCCGCTCTTATAAGGAAGAGGGCTGGACAAAAGGCTAGAAGTGTGGATTCCAGTCCAGGCCCGACTGCCAGCAACCTGTGTCACTCTGGGAGGGCGGCTATCCCTCTCTAAGCCTCTCCTCATCTGTCTTAGAGTGACACCACCTGCCCTGGCATGAGCCTAGACGAGGGGCTGAAAGGGCTCTGGGGAACATTAATCAGGTCCTGTGCAAGGCCTCCTGGCCGGGTGGGGAGAGGGGGAACAGGTGTGTAGGGCTTCTCTGGAGAGATGGAAGGGTTCGGCTAATGTCCAGATCAGGGGCTGCTTTCACAGTAAATTGCATTTACTCTGTGTGCCAGGCCCAGTTTAAACCCAGTACAAGGATCATCTCACTTGGGCCTCACAAAAGCCCCATGTGGTTGGCATCTTACAAATGGGGAAACAGAGGCACAGGGCTTTAAGGAACACGCTGGGTCACATGTCTATGTATTCAGGCAGTGTGAATCCAGGCAGCCTGGTTTCAAAGCCCAAACTCCTACCATAGACTGTACACCCCGAGCTACTGCTCTTCCCCTAACTCTGCTTCCCCTTGAGCTGCCAAGCCCTGGGAAGAGGGGGATGTGGGGAGGGGACAGGGTCTGGATGCCAGGGAATCTGCTCACTAGCAGGGCACATGCCCTTGGTGCAGCAGCACAGAAGACCGTGGTCTGTCCATGTCCCAGTAGGAGCCCACCCTGGAGGAAGCAGGTCCGCACTGGTAGGTGTGAGACACAGGAGCAAAGGCAGAGACTTGGGTTCTGGTCTTGGCTCTGTCATAAACGAACCTGAGGGCTTGGCAGAGGTGACACACCTCTCCTGGTTCACTGAACCACCTTGCGAATGTCAGGCTTGGATCTACACCTCTGTCGGTGGACGAGAATCTCAACTACTAATGTACTGAACTCCCGCAGCATACCTGGCTTCGAGAGCAGCATGAACATGCACCAGAGGGTCTCATGGTAAGGACAAACGGGAACAGCTAATCATGTTTTCTTCCCAAAGTAATGAAGCATGAGCTATTAGGAAAGCTTTGATAGGACGCAGGCTTCCAATTTCTATCCACAGGGCTCAGGGCACCTACCATGGGATGGCCACAGTGCCAGGGTAGAGATGGTCGGAGAGGGAACTAGGGTGGCCAAGCTCTTGGCCGTGTGGCTGCAGGTGCAGAGAAACTGGTGGACACACCACAGCAGCTGGGGCCTTAGGCCCAGGGGACCCATCCCCAAGCCCTTCTGTAGATCTGAGTGGGAAATACCCAAGACATGATGGTGGAATCCACAGCTATCCAGACTTGCCAGGAGTGCTGGCACACAGGCTGGGTCAGAGACGCGCAGAGGAACCTATTTTAGGAGAATCACCCTGGGCGTGCGTACACACACAGACACACACACACCCTCTGAATGCAGAACCTGCACTGCTGCCTGATTCTTCCTCCATCAAGGTAAAAATCCTGCACAACCTGCTACTACTTGTTCTGCTCAAGGCACCTGCCCTCTGTTCCATCCAGGCTGGCATCTGTGCTCCACGCCTCTCGGGTGATTTCCTGCCCTGGACTTCTGGCCACTCGGTGCCTAGGTCCTCCATAATTTACTCAATAGCTCCACTCTGACCTTGCTGGTGCAGCCTTTTCAACTGGGGCTCTGATTCATACACGCACTGCGCCCTAGAGCTGCCTGTACTGTTAGAAGCAAAATGCTTACAGGGAGGCGTGTGGCACAGTGGTGAGGACCATGGGACAAAGGAAGCGGACTAAGGTCCGAACCTGATAACATCTTGAAGCCTCAGTTCCCACAGCTGGAAGGATGGGGACAATCATAGCCACAGGGTCCTCCCAGGGTGGGGACAAGGGCATTTCAGGACCTGGCCTAGCACCTGGTACCTTTGGTACTTTGTGAGCCCCTGCTATTTGTGAGAGGCCCTGCATGCCCTGTAGAATGTAGAACTAGGGGCCGGGCACCGTGACTCACACTTGTAATCCCAGCACTTTGGGAGGCTGAGATGGGCAGACTGCTTGGGGTCAGGAGTTCAAGACCACCCTGACCAACATGGTAAGACCCCCAATCTCTACTAAAAACAAAAATTAGCCAGGCGTGATGGTGGGTGCCTATAATCCCAGCTACTTGGGAGGCTGAGGCATGAGAATTGCTTGAGCCCAGGAAGTGGAGGTTGAGGCGAGTTGACATTGTGCTACTGCACTTCAGCCTGGGTGACAGAGCAAGACTCTGTCTCAACAACAATAACAACAAAAAAAAGAATGTGGAACTAGGTAGGAGGTGAGGCTGAGGACTGCAGGCATATGAAACCAGACCTAGCTCAGGGGCCAAGACCCTCCCCCCTGCTGCAGAGATACAATGGAGCCAGAGGAGAGATGGGTTCAGGCTCGGCCCCAGGGCTCAGGGAGCAGCCCAGCCTGAACATGCAGGCCCTTCCCAATGGGGCCTCGTCCCTGGAAACCTGCCACACAGTGGATGCACAAGGCAGGGGCCAAGGCTCTGGTCAAGGGGCTGAAATAAAGCCTCAACATAGGAGGAAGGGCGAGGCCCCAACCGCCCGCCTAGTAACCGACATTTAGGGGACGGATGAATAAGGAGCTGGCACTTGGTGGCTGCTTACTTTGGCCTGGCAGCAGGGAGCAGGCGTGGAGGTGGCCTGAGCGCCGGGTGGCAACCTCGATCCCTCTGACTTTCAGACACATCCATCTGGACCATCCCCACCAACCATTAGGGAAAGAATTCCTGCAGCCAGGCCATGGGAGGTGTGGAAGCCATCAGGAGCAGGCAGCCAGGAACTGGGGGTGGTGCAAACGGACTGGGCTCAGGCAGCCTGCTCTGGGGAGCACAGAAGCTATAGACAGGCCCAGGCCAGTGCTGGCTCAGGGGACGGGGGCAGGCTCTTTGAAATACAAGGGGAAAGACCCTGAAAGACCTCACAGAGTAGTTTTTAAGTGTTTAGAATTAAAAACAAAAAAAAAAAAAAAAAAAAGGAAGGGCTGGGTGCGGTGGCTCACACCTGTAGTCCCAGCACTGTGGGAGGCCAAGGCGTGTGGATAGCTTGAGCCCAGGAATTTGAGACCAGCCTGGCCAACATGATGAAAGTCTGTCTCTAAAAACAAAAACAAACAAAAACAAACCTCACAGAGCTAAAGCTAACTAGAGAGGCTGACTGTGTGGGGGTCTGAGCCATCCCTCAGTTCTTGAGCCCCTGAGACAGAGCAGCAGGGGTTGGACTGAGGTGGGAGGTGAGCTTCTGGGACAGCCTTACTGAGATGGGATCCAAGGGAAGAGGCTAGGATACGGCTCATCTCACTTTAGGGTTCCGCTGGTTCTAGGGGAAGAGTGGGAGAGCTGCCTCCAGAGGCCGCGTTGTTCCCCGCCCCTTGGACCTGCAAGCCCTCACCTTCTCCAGTCTTGGAGGGGTTGATGTCAGAGTCATCCCGAGTACCATTCTGGGCCTCCAGGTAGGTGGCAGGGACCCAGCCCTGCTCCTCAGAGGTGCTCACGAACCACCAGCCTGCAGGGAGGAGAAGAGAGAATGGGGCTGTGAGAGACTGCAGGGAGGCAATGGCAGTTCGGGGGCCAGGACGAGGAGGGAAGGAGAGGCACGAGAGGCAGAGCATGGAGCCAGACATCCTGGGCACCCAGCAGATGCCTGGGCCTGCTCCAGCCTGGAGGAGCCTGCGTCTGTTCTAAGGCAGAGAAGACCAGCACTCCCTAAGAAGTGGGACCAATAAACCATGACCCACACGAACAAATGCTGGATTGAAAATGAAACAGACATAATGTTATGTCCAATGTGTGAAAATCCATCTTGCAGGAAAGGCCAAGGGAGTTTCGGCCATACAGAGAGACCATTTATGGTCTTCCAAACCCATGAGGGTGACTGGTCTGCCTGGAATCTGGCTGGCTTCTCAGCTTTCAAAGGCATCCAGGCCAAGTGCCTCACAGGCAGCCTCCAGCAGTCAATGTTGCCTTTTCCCATCACGGGTCAGTGGTACCTTCGCACTGCGCTACTCACAGCTGCCCCTTAAGTGTGTTGACATTTCAGTCGCAGTAAGTGGGCACTGCATCCTCATGTGATCCTTGATGATCATGGCCACATGATAAAGGCTCATTCTTCTTCTTTGTTCATTCATACAAAGTACTTTGAGCACCCAGGTCTTGCGACTCCACTAACTGCCTTTGGTCCCTTCCAAGAAGGTCCTTCTCACAGGGTCTTGTCTTCCTCCTCAGCCCTTCTTCTCTGACACTTCTTTGCCCCTTTTCTGCTCACAGCCCAGTTTCCCATTTCCTGTCTGGAGAACCCAGGGCTTCTCCCTGGGCAGCACCTGAGGCCCCGTTACCGTCCACTGCAGTGAGTGGCCGCCCAAGGATGTAGGCGGAGGCATGCTGGTGGGGGAGCCTCTCAGGCACGCCCAGGTGGGCTCAGCACTGGGAGGGGGAGGAGGGTCCTGATGGCTGCTATGAAGACAGTGGAGAGGAGGGGAACCGCCAGGTGCCACTACACAGTCATGACACAGTCATGGGGAGACTCAGGGACTCAGAACCCCAGCTCATCTTCTAGGTCTTCACCTAGGTCCTCACCGCCCCATACGACAGGTCTGGGCTTGCAAACAGCCAGTAGTCTGGTCCTGAATGCCCTCTGCCCCCTGCCCTTTCTGCGGAGTTCCACAACCCTCTGCGTGCAGCTCTGCAAAGCCCATGAAATGCCCTGGACCAGGAGTCTGGACCCTTGAGGTCGGTCCAGGCCTGTGTGGCTCAGGGGCCTTGGCTGGGTCACTGCCCTTTTAGGGTCTCGGTGTCCTCTTATCTGGAGAGGGGTTATCTCTGAGATACTGGCTCAAGTACCATGATCCAGGGCCCTGCAGGCTGCCCGGCACACACTGTAGACTCTGTCCCTCTCTGCCTGGGCTGAGAGAAGAGAGGTAACAGAATCACTTCCGGAGAACCACTGGTCAGGCCCTCTGCTCCCTGTGCCCATCTCCCTGCCCTAGGCTCTGCCAACCCTGGAGACCGCAACCTTTTCCTATGACACAATCCATACACGCCTGGAAAAAGGCAGCCTGGGCCAATGAGTCACAAACCATCAGTCAGGAAGAGCTGCAGGTGAAGTGAAGCCACTGGCCTGATTCCTGTACCTTCTGCTCTTGCTCCAACCCCTGTGTCTCCCACATTGCCCACTTCTCAGACTGTCCGTGCCCGAGCCACCTACTGCCGGGTTTATTTCATAAACCTGTACACAGGTGGATGAGACACTGTGGCATGAGGGACTGCAGAGCCTTGACTGGACCTAGGCAGGCTGGCCTCTAACCCAACTCTGCTGGCCTCTAACTCTGCTGCCTGTGCAGGACCAGGCTAGGCAGGCAATCTCCAGCCGTGAGAAGCCCCCACCAATTCTCAGGTAAACTCTACCCCAGGGCCCTGAGACCTCCTGCACTGGGGACATCGTTCTGAGGCTGGAAGAGGGCAGCTGGATAGTTCTCTGGATCACAAAAAAAGGTAGATACCTCTTAGGAGAGAACAGCTGAAGTCACTGAGCAACCCGTGGTGACAGGCAGGTGCTGGAACCCACTGGTTGGGGACAGGGCAGCAGCCACTGGCAGGTCAGAGACTAGCGGACACACCACTAGTACTCATTGTCATTTCCCGGCCCCTGGGACAGGAGCTGGTTATTAGAGCACCAGCCATCTGTACTCACTCAACTTCCAGGTGATGAGACTGCTTCCAGGTGGCTTGTAATTATGGAAACTCAGGAAGGGTGCAGACCATGCTTGGGGCATGAAGTAAGTACCCTTGACAGCCAGCTACAGTGGGCAATGGATGCCCACACTGGGGCCAAGGTCAGGCTGGAGGAGGTGGTCTTTGGCACCTAGGGAGCCCCCACCTGACCTCTACTTGCACCTTGGGTGTTCTGACATTTGGATCAACAAGAGGTGCCGTTCCTTCCACGTTCAGCTATCTGGAGGAAAGCCAGTAGGACCCGTTCGTTGACATGGTGGAAGGGGTTTCACGTCTACTTCCCTTGACCAAGGAAAAGCCCAACCTCCACTAGCTAGTCAGGGAGTCCCAGGGCCCTGTCTCCATGAGAATGCCCAACAAGCTTTCCCTGAGGGCCTAGGCCTGTCCATTTGGGAGAGGACGGGAGGAGCAGCAATGGATGCAGGGAGCACTTCAGCTGCCCCCTAGCTCCGGGCCTGGAGTGGATACCTGCCTTCATTCTCTCTGCCTGATTCAGGTTGGGAAAACACTACAGAGGCTTGCATGTCAATCCCCCTGCCTTGTGCCTGAAGGGGACTGGGGGCCACCTTCATCTTGCCCACAGCCACTTGCACATTCTGAACCCAGCATGGGGCACTGAGAGGGCTGCCTAGAGCAGCACCCCCCTCCTCCCTGATGCCCAGGCCACTACGGTTTGCTTGCTCAGAAGCTGTGGCTGATGGAGGCCCTAAAGCAGCCAGAGGGCATGGACTCTGCAAGGGGCTCTGCCTGGCATCTTTCCCCCTTCTTGAGCCTTTGTGGGAGCACTCTTAGGAACCCCAGCAGCCTCTGCCAGGAAGCACCAGTCCCAGCTGTTCTCCTACAGACCCTGGCTGGAGGTCACAGAGCAGGGCTTTCCCGTCTTACTGGGCTGCATATCATGTGACCCTGCCTCCTCTACCACAGAAGTGGGCACATCTGGCCACTCATCTCCTGATTAATCTGTCTTCTCTCTGGACACTGTTGATGGTTCCAAGCAAAGCCACCCAGGGTTTTTTTAAGGAACAGATGTGGGTGCTTTGATGATCTGAACCCTGAGTCCCCCAAAACCTAGGAATTGCAGGGGGCACATGGGATGAGATGGCCTGATAATTAAGTCAATAAAGCAGCAGCAAAGTCAAGAGGCGGAGAGCCAGAAGCACTGGCTGTGCCCGTAACGTTAGCTGCTTGGGAGGCTAAGGTGGGAGGGCCACTTGAGGCTGGTTCAGCCTGGACAACATAGCAAGACCCCCCACTCGCTTCTCTTAAAAAAAAAAAAAAAAGGAAAATGATTTAAAAAAAGAGATGGAAAGTGACTCAGTCCCCATTCTCATCAGACTTCTTAGCTGCAATGAGTCAACAAACTTCCTGGACTGTTTACTTTATAGTGATCCCCCTTATCCACATAGGACACATTCCAAGACCCCAGTGGATTCCTGAAACTGCAGACAGTACCAAGCCCTCCTATATATTACATTTTTTCCCTATACATGCATGCCTATGAAGAAGTTTAACTTATAAATTTAAGGGCAGGAGTTCAAGAGCAGCCTAGGCAACAAAGTGAGACCCTACCTCTACCAGAAATTTTAAAATTAGCCAGGTGTGGTGGCACACACCTGAGGTCCTAGCTACTTGGGAGGCTGAGGTGGGAGGATTACTTGAGCCCAGGAGCTTGAGGCTGTAGTGAGCTATGATTGTGCCACTGCACTCTAGCCTCGGTCACAGAGCAAGACTGCCTCTAAGTAAATAAATAATTTACAAATTTAATAAATAGAAACTTACAAATTAGGCACAGAAGATTAACAATGATTCATAAAACAGAATCATAACAATATGCTGTAATGAAAGTCATGTGAATGTGATTTCTCTCTCTCAAAATACTATAATATTTTCTCACCATGGTTGACCTCAGGTAGCTGAAACCGTAGAGAGCAGAACTGCGGATGGGGGTGGATAGTGTACCTGGGTTTCAATCATTTGAACAGAAATAGTTGTCGCTGAAGCCACCCCAACACTCACTAAGCATCATGACTGAAGGTCCCTCATCACGAGCCAAGTCTGAGGAACAAAAGTCAACCAGGCACCTGCTGCTACAGACCTCAGGAGGTAAGGACGGAGCCCACCAAGCCATCCTGGGCATGTGGTCACTCCCCAAATTTCTGCTCACCAGGATATAACTCCCAAGAATACCAAAGAGCTGTCACCACAATTCCCAACTTGGAGTCACTTACAGGAGGCTCTTGAAAGCTGAGGCTCTCACATGCCTTCGCCGGTCCAGGTTCTAATGTCAGTAGTAGCCAGTGGGGGTGGCTCACGCCTGTAATCTCAGCACTTTGGGAGGCCAAGGCAGGAGGACTGCTTGAGCCTAGGAGTTCAAGACCAGCCTGGGCACAGGAGATTAACAAGAGATCCCATCTCTTAAAAAAAGTGTCGACAGCACACAGTTCTGGTTCCCACATCTCCTCCTGACACTTCCCACACCCATCACCCAGGTAGCGATATGTCTGTGGTCCCTGCTACTTGTGAGACTAAGGTGAGAGGATGGCTTGGGCCCAGGAAGTTGAGGCTGCCGTGAGCTGTGATCACACCACTGCACTCCAGCCGAGGTGACAGAGCAAGACCCCACCTAAAAAAAAAAACCGACCACATACCCTTGTCTGCACCTCCCCCAGCACACTTCCTCTCCACCACCGCACTCTCAGATCGGGCAGTGAGCTATGATCGTGCCACTGCAGTTGGGAAAGAAAACGGTGCCTCTGCATGCACTGGAGGGGAGCCGGGAAGCCCCACGGGGCTCACTAACCAATGCCTGAGCCCTTGTGATGCGTGAGCTGGGCCATATCCAGGGCCTCAGGTTTTGTTTGCTCCTTAGTGGCATACCAGTGACTTTGGTCAGGAGCCCTGGTTGCCACAATTGACGTCTGAGCTGCTGGCACCTGGCAGAGGCCTGTCAGCAGCCATGGGTGGGGTTGACCCAGGGAGTCTTTCCAAGAGGTCCAACAGTGCGACTCATGCCATGGCTCCTGGAGGTCTGCATGGAGCCTGGGTGGGCACCTCTGCCCATGTTAACTTGTGCCCACCTAGGCAGTATTTGAGCCTGTCTATCTTTGCTCAGTGGAGTGCCTGCAGCCAAGTTGGTGGCAGGCTCTTCTCTGCAGCTGTCATCTCCCCTAGCATCAACAGAGCCTGGGCCGGGCTCAGTGGCTCGTGCCTGTAATCCCAGCACTTTGGGAGGCCGAGGCAGGTGGATCACGAGGTCAGGAGACTGAGATCATCCTGGCCAACATGGTGAAAACCCATCTCTACTAAAAATACAAAATTAGCTGGGTGTGGTGGCGTGCGCCTGTAATCTCAGCTACTTGTGAGGCTGAGGCAGGAGAATCACTTGAACCTGGGAGATGGAGGTTACAGTGAGCTGAGATCGTGCCACTGCACCATAGCCTGGAGACAGAGCAAGACTTTGTCTCCAAAAAAACAAAAAAACCAAACAGAGCCTGACACAGGAAGGACTTGAGACCTGAAGCCACACAGCCCTACCCTGCACATGCTGGAGCTGGTATGGTAAGCCCAGGCTAGTGAGGATGAAAGACTCAGCCCTGGCCAGGTGCGGTGACTCAAGCCTATAATCCCAGCACTTTGGGAGATCTAGGCAGTTGGATCACTTGAGGCCAGGAGATCGAGACCAGCCTAACCAACATAGTGAAACCCCATCTCTACTAAAAATACAAAAATTAGCTAGGCGTGGTGGCCCATGCCCATAATCCCACCTACTTGGAGGCAGGAAAATCACTTGGACCCGGGAGGCGGAGGTTGCAGTGAGCCAAGATCCAATACCATGCCATTGCACTCTAGCCTGGGTGACAGAGTGAGACTCTGTCTCAAAAGAAAAAAAAAAAAGGCCAGGCATGGTGGCTCATACCTGTAATTCCAGCACTTTGGAAAGCTGAGGTGGGCAGATCATTTGAGGTCAGGAGTTCAAGAACAGCCTGGCCAACATGGTAAAACCCTGTCTCTACTAAAAATACAAAAAAAGTAGCCGGACATGGTGGCAGATGCCTGTAATCCCAGCTACTCAGGAGGCTAAGGCACGAGAATCACTTGAACTCGGGAGGAAGAGGTTGCAGTGAGTGGAGATCGTTCCATTGTACTCTAGTGTAGGCGACGGAGCAAGACTCTGTCTTAAAAAAAAAAAAAAAAGAAAAAATTCAACCCCAAGTCTTGACACCACAGCGGGAGAATAGGATCCTAAGTTGCCATGAAATATCTTAGGATGAGGAGCTCCTGGTCAGTAGTTAATGTGTTCTAGACTAAAGTCTAGAAGCTTCTGGTACAGCAGAGATGTTGAGGTAGGAATAACTCAGAGACAACCCCGGGCACATCCCTGGGCCACCCGCATAGTCTGAGATACAGACCGTCATGCTGCCCTGCCCAGCGGGCCCCTCTGCCATACACTCGGCTCCACAGCAAGTTTTGCCTAGCTCTCCCTGTGTGCTGAGGCCTGTGTGGCAGCCGTAGGAGAGGGGGCCAGGCCTGCTCTGCTCCTGGGAGCTTCCAGCTGCCTGTGAGTACGGACCCCTCCTCCATCCCGAATCCCTGGCTCCTGGGGACAGGAAGGAGCAGGACTTACAAGGAAGGGTTCCCCAAGAGTGAAGAAAAAGAGGAGAGGATGCCTCCAGTGGAGAAGAGACCTAGATCCTAGGATCAGGAGGCCTTTGGAGCCAAGGAGAAAGTCCCTGTGTGCTTGGACATGCTATGCATCATGAACAAGGACCCCTTTCCTGGACAGCCAAGATGTAAACCTGCCTCTAGAAACAGAGAGTCCTGGAGGTAGAATGAGTCGGCCAACAAGCTCCAGCCCCATTCACTGCAGACCCCTGAGCAAATCAGGTCAGGAGAAGGTGTACCCTGAAGACCACATACCATCCAGACCCAACACCAATAGCTGTCAGCATTGCCACCTGTTACAGCTTCAGACCTCGCTCCTACCAGGATAATTACAGCTGGACGCTGAGCAGGGCGGTCTGTGTTAGGCACTCGTTTTACATACATGACTTTATTCACACTTAGGGGATCTTCAGAAATAAATGCTCTTGTCATCACCCACCCCGCTTTGCAGATGAAGGCTCTAGGCTTCACAACCAGGGAGGACAGCTGCAGCAGAGCCCAGGTTCTGAGCCACCATGAGTGGGTAAGGTACATGTCTGTGGCATGCACTAGGGTAAGGTGACTCCTTGAGAATGTATGTCCCTGAATATTGGCACTTTGCACATGTACGTGAGAGTGGACATGTCTCTGAGTAGGTGTCTTGTACGTGCACACCATGAGGAGAGATGCCAGTCTGGATGTACCTGGGTGTCGATGTGTACAGTTGAGGGTCCTCTGGGAACAGAGGTAATAATTAGGGATATTGAGGACCAGGCACGGTGGCTCACACCTGTAATCCCAGCACTTTGGGAGGCTGAGGTGGGCAGATCATGAGGTCAAGAGTTCGAGACCATCCTGGCCAACATGGTGAAACCCTGTCTCTACAAAAAATACAAAAATTAGCTGGGCGTAGTGGCATGTGCCTGTAGTCCCAGCTACTCGGGAAGCTGAGGCAGGAGAATTGCTTGAACCCGGGAGGCGGGGGTTGCAGTGAGCCGAGATCACGCCACTGCGCTCCAGCCTGGTGCCTGGCGACAGAGCGAGACTCTTGTCTCAAAAAAAAAAAAAAAAAAAGAAAAAGAAAAAGAAAAAAACTTAGGGATATTGAGTCAGAAAGACTTGAAGTCAGGTCCTGGCTTGCTGCTTCCTAGCTGTGTGACCTTAGGAAAGTTACTGAACCTTTCTGAGTAGGTCCAGGTTCTAATGTCAGTAGTAGCCAGGTGGTTCAGCTTCTAATGTCAATTAATGTATTTCCTGAAGTTGTTGAGGGGAATAAAGGAGATGCTGCCGGGAGGTGGCTTAGGTTGAGCTATTGTCCACATGATGGTGGTCGTTAATCACTAGCCGGTCGGCACCCATGAGTGGCCAGGTGGCGTCTGTGCCGTGCACAAGCAGAGGATGGCCTGAGGAGGGCGTCAGGAGGCGCTCGCTAATCCCGGGAAACTGACCTGGATGTGTGTGGACATGTGCCCTTGCATCTTCTCCAAGCTGGGGTGTTTTAGGGCTGTCTTTAGGGCTTTCAGAAGAATGGAAGGAAGTGGACTGAGAAAGTGGCCCTATCTGCCCCCAGGTAGGGGGCAGCTGTTCTCTGGCTGGCTGCCACACCTGGCTTCTTCCCTGAGAATCAACCCTGGTTTCTAAGTACAAAGGAAGCAGGATCTTTTGGGAGGTGGGGCAGGGAACTTGGTGGCAGCAAGAGATAGTAGGGAACCCCCCCAAGGGGCCTGGGCTGGCTGGGAGCCCCCTTAGTGCACCCCCCAGCCCAGCCTGGCAGCCAGGCCCTCCGATGCCCGCCAGGGCCTTGCTTAGGCAGATCTTCTCTCCTGGAGTACCTTGATGCTAAGATGACCCCTCCCAGACAGGGGCCAGGGGAGGGGCTACCATGCTCATTCCCTTGAATGGGAAACTACAGCCTGTTGTAGAGGAACCCTGGGAGAGGACCCCATGTACACATGGCATGTGGCAGAAACCTTTATTCTGGAGTAGCCCTGCTCTTCAGAGCTAAACCCCAAGACCGGAGAAGTTGCCTAGGAGAATGCCAAACTGGACAGTACCCCAAAGCTGCCTCACCTTGGCCTCTCCTCCCATTGGGCCATGTCTCTGCAGTACCAGAGGCCAGGGCCCAGCCCTTTCTAGGTGGCAGAGGCCCAAAAATGACCATGTCCCCTGGCATTTACAGCCAGCCCTGCTCTGTGGGCCTTAAGTAACAATCCACTTTGCAATGACCCAGGGGCTGAGGAGAGGAAAAGGCAACATGGCGGGGCGGGGGGTGGGGTCTGGCCAGCACCTCCAGTTCAGGGCAGGAAAGATGTCCCAGCCCTTGGGGGGAGATGCTCAGGTCCAGGCACCAGGTCCTCCCTGTCTCCAGGTCCAGCACCTTCAGTGAACGACCCTGGCAGAGTCCACCTGTTTGACCGATTGCTAAGCTTCTCTGATGCTGGCACAGGTGGAGCGGGGGAAAGAGTAGAGATGGAAACTGAGGCACAGATTGACACACACAGAGACGGAGGAAATGAAAGAGGGAGCCAGACAGAGGGAGAGGCCAGGAGAGGGACTGGGGCCTTAGCCTCTCCAGTAATGGGGGAGCCTGGCTGAGGACGGCAGGAAGTGACGGGCACTCCCAGGCCACTGCTGTCCCCAGGGTGACCAGGCCACAATGGCCTCCTTAAGGAAGGAGAATAATGAGCTCGTTAGGGCCAGAGTGAGGCCAGCTGCACACAATTAGGATGTTAATAAAGTCCTCTGAGGTCACAGCTAGGCCTAAGACAGAACAGCTGGTGAGGGGAGGGGAGACCCCCGCTCCTTCCTCTCCCTCTGAAATCCTCTTGTCCTCCCACCTCCCCACCGTCCCAGCCCTGTTCAGCCCAGGATTTGGCCCAACGATGCTTCTTAACCCTTTCTTCCTAGACAGACCTCGTTTGGATCCTGGCTTTACCACTCACCGGTGGCGTGATCTGGGGTGGGTCACTGGCCCTCTCTGAGCCTCACTGACACAACAGGGTAATATTAAGTACCTGGGGATGCCTAGTGGCATCAGGAACCTATGGTGTATTCAATACCCGGAGCTTCTCATCAATGAGTATTTCCCGAGCACTGGGTATGGGCCAGGTCCTGTTCCAGGCACTGCAGTGAACAACACCCATCCGGGACTCAGGCTCCCTCCCCAACCACCCAGGCATGGCACACGCAGGGTTTGATTGCAGCCTGTGCCCTGGCCCTGAGGCCTGCTGGAGAGGCCTGCACTTCAGGCTCTGGGCACAAACCCAGAGGATTTCGAGGCAGGATGAGACACAGAGCATGGAGTTTGGAAGAACCCAGGAGGCTTTAGGCGATTTCCAGGCTTCATGTTCTCTTTCCCTGTGAGTTAGTCTCGGTCCTTCACATGTGGCCTAACACCAGCTAATTCAGAGCTCTGCATGTGGGCTGCACTAATTCCACCCCCAGGCCTATGTAAGGGTTTTGGTATCCAGGTGGGGAAGGGTGTGTGGTGGAGCTAGGAAAAGAGGAAGACAGGTCCCGCCTCAAACTCCTCTGGTATGGGCTCGGGGTCAGAGTGGGGGAACAGAAGTAGCTCGCTTCCAGAACCCTCAACCAGCACCCTGACCTGCTTCCCAAACACCTCTATTCATGACTGAAGTCTGAGCTCAGACCTTGACCCTTCGGAAGGGTGATCTTCCTAGGCATTCCAAGTTCTTTCCTTGGCGAAGGTTTGGAGAAGGGAATAGGGTATTTGTGAGCGTTAAATGAGAGAAGGAAGGGGCTGAGGGCAGCCTGGCCAGGCGTGTGGTACCAGCGCTGCCCACCTACCCATACCACACCTGGCACAAGGCCGGGCCCAAGGGAGTGCTTGTCCTGGACCTAGCCTGACCCTTTTCCCATGCTTCTGCCTTTCTGGGACCAGATAAGCTGGAAATGCAGGCTGTCTGTGGGTGCTGTGCCTTTAAGACCAGCGAAAGGCCGCCCACCCTCGGCCAGGCCTCCCCTGGTAAGAAAGCCCTGTCACTGCAGCTCTTGCCAAGACACGCGCCTCCACCGTCCAAAGCAAACAGGAGCGAGTGAGAAAGTCCCCTAGTCCCTCCTGTGTGCCCACGCGGCCCCTGCCTTTTTAAGCCACTCAACTGGTCCTACCTGGCGCCCACCCTGCTCCATGGCCCAGGGTCTTCCCTCCCCTAGATGGGCTCTGAGGCCACCAGGGACCCAGAACCTCCCCTGGGCGCCTGGGACTTGGATTCCAAGACCATTAGCACAGGCTGCTACGTCACCATTTGGAAGGCTCTGTGGAGTCAGTGTCAAGACAGCCTGGGCTGCTGCCACCTCCCCACTCAGCTCCAGCCTGCCCACCTCACCAAACAGGCAAAGAAACCAGTGCTAGGCTGGGTCCCCGCCAAGCCCACAGGGTTCTGGTTGGTCTGAGCAGACCAAGGTCATGGGTGAGGCACCCAGAAGGCGGCCTGACTAATGCACATCGCAGGCAGAGAGGGACGCATGGTTAAACGACAGGTAGCAGAGAATGGTTTCCAGCGAGGGCTCCAGAGCCAGGCTGCCTGGGATTGAGGCCCAGCTTTGCTGCTTGCCAGCTGCATGAATTTGGGTAATTGCCTCAATTTTCTCATCTGCAAAATCAACCCAAAGTACCCACATCTCAGTGTTGCTATGAGGATTAGAGGAGCTAATCCTTGAAAAGCCTTCAGAACAGTGCTGATTGGAGTCAGAATAGCACCTTCAGAGTGCGAGTTGCAAAGCGCTGACATGAAGTGGAATTCTAAAGAAGGAACCAAGACCTCGATACCCCTGGGTGACGGGCCAGGGCTGGGCAGGGAACCGGGTAGGTCTGAGGTATCTGGAGTCGTGGGGGGAGAGAGAGACCCTCGTGGTGTCACTGTCATTTAGCCTTGACCTCAGAAGGTCTCCACTGAAAACGTGTGGGTCTGATTCTGTGCCTGGCACAGGTTGGGGTCGGGGGCAGGTGGAGGTGGAGGTTACAAGATGGCCCGACGCCCCTCCAGAAGCTACAGGGCAGTGGAAGGAGGACGAGGGCGGCTGCTCATGGGGTCTCAGCACGAGACTGCTTATGCTGAGTGCGGCAGGGCGACCCCGACAGCCCCGTGTGGTGGACATGGCGATGGTTGCTGCAAAGCTTGTCAAGGAACTGTAGATATCCAGAGATGAGACTGACTAGGCAGAGAAGAATTGTTAGAGGAGAAGAGACTTGAATTGAACCTCAGAGTGACAGGGTGCATGGGTTCACTCTAATGGCTTCCTGGGGGATTATTCCAAATGAAAATGAGGTGCTCACCTCAAGCTGCTGCCCTCTCTCGGTTCCATTAGTAAGCAGAGCACAGAGGTGTGAGCCTGCGCCCAGATTCCTGAACATGAGGTGCTCAGGAGAGATGGAAGATGCAAGAAGGTAAGTTGTAAAGTCACGATTGTAAATGATGTGGATGGTGGGAGAGACCTGCTGTCAAAGGCGAGATGATGGAGGGCGAGGGAAGAGCGGCACTCAGGGAAGGAGAGTGGGCGGGAAGGGGCGCTGCTAACAATCCCGCCAGGACGGTCACATTCTCAGAGGTGGAGCCCTGAGGACGTGCTCAGGGGAACAAAAAGGGTGTTTTCTCTGCTGTTCCAGCAAGAGAAAAAGTAAGAAAGGGCTAAGTCAGCCAGGCACGGTGGCTCATGCCTGTAATCCCAGCACTTTGGGAGGCTGAGGTGGGAGGATCACCTGAGGTCAGGAGTCTGAGGCCAATCTGGCCAACAAGGTGAAACTCTGCACTAAAGATACAGAAATTAGCCGGGCGTGGTGGCATATGCCTATAATCCCAGCCACTTGGGAGGCCAAGGCAGGAGAATCACCTGTACCCGGGAGGCAGAGGTTGCCGTGAGCCAAGATCACACCACTGCACTCTAGGCTGTGTGACAGAGCGTGACTCCATCTCAAAAAGAAAAAAAAAAATAGAGCTAAGTCTCTCTCCTGAGGAGGGTGCGGTGCGGGGAGGAGGGATCTCCTGGGCTCCTGTCCGCGGTTCAGTGTCTGCTCTCAGAAGGAAAGGTCTCAGCCTGGCACACTGACCTTTAGAGGGCAAGCGGACCCCAGGCAGAGGTGGGGACAGCATGGACAGGCTGCCTCGATGCACTCTCACCAGCTAGCCACACGGAAAGGTCCCAAGAGCACTTGACAAAGAGCCTGTAGTCATCCTTGGCAATCTTGGGAGACATGGAGATGGGAGCAACACCCAAAGACACAAAATGGGCAACAGTCCCAGCTTTCACAGAAGAAGGTGGCGGTGAATTCCAGAGTAGAGAATGGCAGCCTCATTGCTGGTCATGGTCAGGTAAAACATGGACCCCCCTGAGGAATGCCGGGAGAGCCTGGGAGGGGGCTCTGCACACTTGCCCAGGCAGTGTCGGACAGAAAGCTGCAAC
Organism: Cacajao melanocephalus; assembly: GCA_963573385.1. Lineage (NCBI taxonomy): Eukaryota > Metazoa > Chordata > Mammalia > Primates > Pitheciidae > Cacajao > Cacajao melanocephalus. The sequence continues at coordinate 128,245 of CAUYLG010077698.1, forward strand.
AGGAAGAAAGGGGGCCCAGCGGTGAGTGAGCTGCTGGACTGGTGGGCCTGGGATGTGTCACAGCTGAGATCTCCAGGTCCTTGTGTCTCTCATGATCCCCCAGGACCCTAGGGGGTGCAGAGTAGTACTGGCAGATCCACAGGTTGAGGTCTGGCTCCACCCAACAGGGTGTGATGATTCCCTGGTACACCTAGAGGGGTGGCAGAGTGGCTCCAATGGGAACCTGTCCTGTTGGATGTTTTAATCAAGCTAGCATGAGGACAGAGACACAGTACTGGCAGCACTATCTCATTTAGCAAAAGCTGCGCCAGGATTAGGAGCCAAAAAAGAGGTCTGAACAGATGGTAATGACAGCTCAAATCTGACAAGATGCAAAGTCTTAAGTGGAGAGACAAAAGGACATGGCTTAGTAACGAGAATATTAGAATCTACTGTTCAAGCTTTTTGGAGCAAACAGAAGGGCAATATTAATATTAACCATGGCGCTAAAATCTTAGGTACAAGCTGGGAGTATCCAGATAGCCTGAGTTGTAGGGTCACCCTGCTGGCAGTGAGGATGAGAAAGGAATTCTGAGGACTGTGTGTTCAGTATGTCTTGGGGAAGAAGTCTGTCCCCAGGTCTGTGAAATCTTAGGCTGCCTTAGGAAACTCAGAATGGGGGACTTACCCAAGGTGTGTGGCTAAGAAGGGGAGGTGCCAGGATTGGCATTCAGGTCTGATACCCAGTACTGCACTCATTCAGCAACCCTTAAAGCCACTGCAGCTCAGCTGCTCACTGCCTTGCAGAAGGAAAGCAGCAGTGCTTGCTCTATTATGTTCCAAATTTCCATCTGACAGATGAGCCAAGAAACCTAGTCCCTCATCTGCTTCTTCTCCACTCCACTGGTGTCTACCAAGCCCTGAGTCTTGGAAGAGTCAAGGGTGTGGCTTTTCCCACTCCTCTTGGAGAGGTGGTTTTCAGGCTTGCCTCCAAGTTGCCTCTCCTCTGAGCCCACATGGTCGGGGCAAGGCAGGGACACCCAGGCTGAAAAGAGCATTCTGGCACAGGATCTCACCCAAGGGCTCTGCCAGGCAAGAGTGACTTTGAATCAGCTTTCCTCAAACCTCAGGTATTTCCACACCACATACAACCTTTGCCAAATCCTTGAATTACATCTACTGTGGTTCATCTAACATATACGCATGTGCCTCGACGTTAACAGTGGGGTTACGTTCCGATGAAGCCATCATTAAGTTGAAAATATCCCAAGTTCAAAATGTACTTAATACCCTCCTTGACCCATCAGAAAGCTGAAAAATTCACACCATCATGTCTGGGAACTGACTGTATATTTAAAGCATTTTGCCTTTTTTTTTTTTTTTTTTGACTTTAAGAAAGGAATTTGCTAAGGAAGCTTTAGATCGCCACCACGAATAGACGACGACGACCACTGGTTCCAACCAGCAAAGCACGCATGATGAAAACAAAGTGTGGAGGACATTTGTCACAACTGAAGAGGCTGCGTCTGTGGCCCGCTCCCTCTTTGCTACGAAGATTTACTAGATGGGTTAAAGATCATCGCACATCAAACTGAGATAAGTCAGAAGGCTTTGAAGAGAAGTGCAGTGAGACAAACTTTTCCCACTGTGTGACACAGAAGGATGGAACATTGCCTCTCTGCCACCTCAGATCCTCCCATCTATCATGGTGTTGGGTGGAATACAGCTTTAGGGAGCCAACATCAGACTAACATGGTACCTGGTCCTTCAAACTGGCTGAAGGAAGAGGCTGAAGAAGGAGGCTTAAGCTCCCATTGGTGAGATGGGAATATGAAATAGCATGTGTATACGACCAGTGTCGTGGCGAGAAAAAGAAAAGAATGGACAATATCCAGCAATGTGCCTGGTGCTTTATATATCTATTTGCAGCCTGGAGAAGAGAGCTGTGGCCGCTTGAAATATAAAGGTTATCCTTATCCATTCAACTAGCTTACTCCAGTGCCTAAGATGTGTACATGTATGAGGTTGTGTACTTTTTCCCTTTCTCTCTTTGCTAAAAATGGAAGCTTCTTGGCCCCAGAATGCAGTTGGTTTCAACTAAAAGCTATAGGCTGACAACGATCCCCTTCCTTGCAGCCGAGTTCAGCCCCTTTTCAATTGCGCAAAAATAAAACGGGGACAATTTCGACTTTAAAGACCATCTCCATAAACAAAACAAATCCACTCCACAATTTGTCTAGGGCATTCCTCCCTCCAAAGCCTCCTTATTTAATTTCTGGGGAATTTTAAATAGAGGGCTTGTAAAAATCCTGTACCGACTGACGTCAGCAGCTCTCTGACAACGTGGATTCTTCTGCTTGGTGTGGGGAGTAGCCACCACGAATGCCGATGCTTTTCCAGGCTCCTTTCCCAGTTGAGATTTGGGAGCCACTGGTGTCACCCTGGGAGACTATGGGAGATGGAGGGTGCCCAAGAGACAGAGTCCCACTTGGGGTCCTTTAACTCTGCATTCCCCAAGCCCTCTGGCCAGGTGAACCAATGAATCTATCTGAGCAACACCTATACTAGTGTCATCTTAGTGTGTTTATTTAAATTGTCTGTATTAAAAAAATTTTTTTTAATATTTTAATTTTTTTAAAGACAGAGTCTTGTTCTGTTGCCCAGGCTGGAGTGCAATGGTGTGGTCTCTGCTCGCTGCAACCTCTGCCTCCCGGGTTCAAGCGATTCTCCTGCCTCAGCCTCCCGAGTAGCTGGGATTACATGTGTCTGCCACCACGCCTGACTAATTTTTGTATTTTTATAGAGATGGGGTTTCATCATGTTGGCCAGGCTGGTCTCGAACTCCTGACCTCATGATCCACATGCCTTGACCTCCCAGAGTGCCAGGATTACAGGTGTGAGCCACCGTGCCCGCCAAATTGACTTTATTTTTAAAAACTTAAACATGTATTTGAAAAAGACATTTTCCTATGCTACAATGGATGGAAAACCAGCATTCCTAGGTATAGACAGGAGATTCTGGAAAAACACATACAATGAAACAATAATGGTGAGATTCTATGCCTGGGTCAGACTTGCTCTTGGTCAAACAAACAAATGACATCAGCCAGCGTTTGACAGAGGCTAACAACACAGGAGCCCCAAATGGAGATTTTCCCCCTTGACCCAATGTGGAGTGAAAGAAGCAAAAGGGAAGAGCCTTCTCATGATAAGCTTCAGTGCCATTTAATCCTGTGTCCACCCAGCACATGCTTGCAAGACCTACTCTCTGGGAACCACTGATCTTGCTTCAGGTGAAGCCTTGGGTTAAGAATCTGCAGACCCTTGTTCAAATCCAAGCCTGGCCACAAGCAAGCCCTGAGGTCTTGTTTCTTTTGAAAAATGGAAACAAAGCCACCTGCCCTACTTACTCCTACAGAGTTACTCTGAGATAACAGATGAGAAAAATGCTTTGGAAAGTGTACGTCAGGTACAGTGGCTCACGCCTGTAATCCCAGCATTTTAGGAAGCTGAGGTAGGCAGATTGTTTGAGTCCAGGTGTTCGAGACCAGCCTGGAAAACATGGTGAAACCTCATCTCTACTAAAAATATATTTTAAAAAATTTAGCCGGGCATAGTGATGCGAACCTGTAGTCCCAGCTAGTCAAGGGCTGAGGCGGGAGGATCATTTGAGCCCAAGAAGTTGTGGCTGCATTGAGCCGTGAACATGCCACTGCACTCCAGCCTGGGTGACAGATATGGAACCAAAAGAGAGCCCGCATAGCCAAAACAATCCTAAGCAAAAAGAGCAAAGCTGGAAGCATCATGCTGCCCGACTTCAAACTATACTACAAGGCCACAGTAATCAAAACAGCATGGTACTGCTACCAAAACAGAGACATAGACCAATGGAACAGAACAGAGGCCTCAGAAGCAACACCACACATGTACAATCATCTGATCTTTGACAAACTTGAGAAAAACAAGCAATGGGGAAAGGATTCCCTGTTTAATAAATGGTGTTGGGAAAACTGGCTAGCAATGTGCAGAAAGCAGAAACTGGACCCCTTCCTGACACCTTAGACTAAAATTAACTCCAGATGGATTAAAGATCTAAACATAAGACCTAACACCATAAAAACCTGAGAAGAAAACCTAGGCAAAACCATTCAGGCATAGGCAAGGAGTTCATGACTAAAACGCCAAAAGCTATGGCAACAAAAGCCAAAATAGACAAATGGGATCTAATTAAACTCCACAGCTTCTGCACAGCAAAGGAAACAATCATTAGAGTGAACCGGCAACCAATAGAATGGGAAAATATTTTTGCAATCCACCCATCTGACAAAGGGCTAATATCCAGAATTTACAAAGAACTAAAACAGATTTACAAGAAAAAAAAAAAAAAACATCCAAAAGTGGGCAAAGGATATGACAGACACTTTACAAAAGAAGACATCTATGAGGCCAACAAACATATGACAAAATGCTCATCATTCCTGGTCATCAGAGAAATGCAAATCAAAACCACATTGAGATACCATCTCACACCAGTTAGAATGGCGATCATTAAAAAATCTGGAGACAACAGATGCTGGAGAGGATGTGGAGAAATAGGAACACTTTTACAGTGTTGGTGGGAGTGCAAATTAGTTCAACCATTGTGGAAGACAGTCTGGCGATTCCTCAAGGATCTGGAAATAGAAATTCCATTTGACCCAGCAATCCCATTACTGGGTATATACCCAAAGGACTATAAATCGTTCTATTATAAGGACACACGCACACGAATGTTCATTGCAGCACTGTTTACAACAGCAAAGACTTGGAAGTAACCCAAATGCCCATCGATGACAGACTGGACAGGGAAAATGTGGCACATATACACCATGGAATACTATTTAGCCATAAAAAATGACGAGTTCGTGTCCTTTGTAGGGACGTGGATGAACCTGGAAACCATCACTGCCAGCAAACTGACACAAGAACAGAAAATCAAGCACTGCATGTTCTCACTCATAGGAGAGTGATTAACAATAAGAACACATGGACACAGGGAGGGGAGCATCACACACTGGGGTCTGTCGGAGGGGGAAATAGGGGAGAGACAGCAGGGGGTGGGGAGTTGGGGAGAGATAGCATGGGGAGAAATGCCAGATATAGGTGATGGGGAGGAAGGCAGCAAATCACACTGCCATGTGTATACCTATGCAACAATCTTGCATGTTCTTCACATGTACCCCAAAACCTAAA